>VCRD01000863.1:157129-171164 GCA_006783055.1 Trinorchestia longiramus
ATAGTGCGGATTAATATTTCCTATACGAAAACTGTAACAGCCTGCTAGAGAAAACACAGACAGCCCGTGATATAGAATCCGACGAAAATAAATTAAGAGATAAACTTGTCATTCGCCGACAAGATAAGCACTTATTTCTTTGCTCCTTTTCCAAGGTCAGACGCCAACACTGCAATGTGCTACTCCTCCTCCGACCAGAATAAACAACTCCTCTCCATCGTCACCTTGACTTCGAAGAACCATTCAACTTTTCACAGCCTTTCATTACAGCTGAACGTGATGATTGCACCACAGTGTGAAAACAAAATTCACCCAAATAAATTATATTATGTAGGACCATAATAATACCGACTTTGTAAATGGTTTGCCGTGCAACGCGTTGCTGTAAAAAAGGCACCCTTGATGTTAGATGAACAATGTTCGTATTAACTGCACGCTTAGCAACAGCTGCATGCTGAGCAACAACACCAGCATGTCGAACAAGCAGCAACAATTACATGCTGAGCTCCAATGGCTGCATGTGGGACACCAACAAATGCATATGAAACACAAACAGTCGTGTGTTTGATAACAAACAGCTGCATGCATGTTCTGAAGTAACGTTAAGCTCAATAAAACAGAACCTCCAACACCCCTATCAAAGCTTTCGTCAACAACATTATCTCACCATCAGTACCCACTTCAACACAACCACATCAACAGTACCTGTATCAACCGTAGCTCTAGGGCAGCAAGCCTGCAACTCAGTTCTATTGATCCCAGAAACACGGCGGTCACCAGAGCACGAAAGCGTCATGACCTCCGTGAAATGATTCAAGGCTCCGACGCCTGTATGGATATCCATCGATGAACAACCCGTCGCAGGGAAGCGTCGTACAGAACAGCGACGCACATAAGCACTTCTGTGAGCATGTTACGCTGTTCCTATTCCAACGAAGTGATGCTGCAGGTACAATGCGTTGCCCATACATCCCTGACCGCCTTTTGTTTGTTTTAATTCCGCTAAGTCGTAATGATAAGAACATTTTCTTAAAGAAAGACGTAAAGTTACAAATTATTTTAATAAAGCAAAAAGCTATGAAAAAAACACCATTAATAGTACATTATTACATTCATCGTATCGCAAACGTTTCCAGCCAACTAACATGTTTGTCACACTGGAATTCTGAAAAGAATCAGCGTCTTTCAAGGGTTTCCACTTCAGCGTCTTGGTTGACCCAGCCTATCACATTGGTCAAAAAAAGTAAATGTCTCTCACAGTTAAAGCGAAGTGTGGGAACAAAGAAACAAAAAAGAGGGACATTCGTGCAGGAGGCAGGTTGCACGGCATGCTTGTGTCCCCCACGAGAGACACTGAGAAAAACACATGAAAAAGTGAGGCCTAACAAGTAAACTCAGTAGAATTCTGCAGCAGATGTTTCTGATTCCTGTGTGAGAGGCTAAAGGTAGTCTACTCCTGAGTGATGCTGTTGTTCCAAAACGCACTAACTGATCGGTACTATCAGCATATCCTCTCTCATAGATGATGGAAAATTTTATAAAACCTCCGAGGAGTTGTGTCTTGAAACTACGATAAGGAACAAATCCCTTCAGCACATCCCCTCCATCCAGAGGAAAAAGTCAGTCGCAGATTACTGCAGTCGTCTCCCATCACGACACAGAAGAGTTAAAGACAGAATCATTAAAACAGTCGTCCATTCTTGAGAGAAAGACAATAATTACAGCAAGAAGCACCATTGAATGTGTAGCTTGAGTATAATCCAGGAAATCTGCATCGTCAGCTACTTCCTGCTCTGAGCTAACAACGATCTAACAAGGCTTCCCTAATAGGACTCCCCTAATAAGACCTTCTACTTGTCGGTGATTCAAAAATCCTGGACTGATGAAAGCGATTAAGCGTAAATCAGGACAGAGGCGCATCCATTAAACATTGATTGGAGCGTTTAATCTTGTTCTCCACACACGCACAGTGGTCGCAAAATTCTTCAAGATCACGAGTGGACAGCACAATACAATTACGAATACGACATTCGCTTTTTGTGACTTGACAAACCGGAACAAAGAATGACAATGTGACACAAACCGGAACAGGAATCCAATTAGTATTGCGAGATAGAGAGTCAAGAATGTATGTGTTGGTAAGGAAGTAGTAACTATGTCAATACGTTTGAAAATGTGACAAATTTCCAATTCAAAATGCCTCACAACGCAATTCTATCGCGCTCTTCAAAAACGTTCTTCACTAGTTCATTTCCCATCACTTACTGAAGAAAAAAATTCTCCTAATGTGTTTTGTAGAACGTAATCCTTTGCAAATAACAATTATACATAGAAACGTCCATATGCCATAAATAACGATCATGCACAGTATAAAATAAAAGATGCAAGCACTGAAACCAACATCATAGCCCTAAAATGCTGGTCTTCTACATCATTTTCACACAGGAAGCCTTGAAGAGTAGGAAGAACAGATTGCACTTGCTAGCCAACAAACATGGAAGTGCAAGTAAGCAAAACACTGTGAAGTAAAACACTAAAACGTTTTTATCAACACTAGCTTCGAACCCCACTTTTAACCTCAGAGTTCAACAATGCATAGCATAGTATACATATATTCGACATAGAACAGAGAAAGCAAATCGAAAACTAAAGTGAATTCCAGCTCTGACTGCTGACGGTGTGGAGATCACAATTGAGTTGGTGTGAATCGAGGGAACTAATTTAATACAATCCTGGAGTAGCAGCTCGGATGGTTGACGACATGTATCCACTCAATTATTTCAACAACAAAACACAGCCAATCAACTACGGCTTGAATTACCAGCTCAGGCGGTTGAGAAACGTAATTGCCAGTGGGCGGCCGCACTGTGGGTATCATCAACGAAGTAGAGTGAATTAGACGTGAGTTTTGGCTAGTAAATCTGGCAGGAGAAGAAGCACGAGGGCTACGCTTGCAAATGAGTCTTTCGCGCAGAAATTAGGCGCCGGTAAGATTAAGGCTCCCCGAACCATGATGGAAATAACACTCTCCAAACTTGGTCCTCAAAAACTAAGTTCCTTTACAGAATTTTTAAAGTGGAATGGTAAAAGCATTTTTTTCGAAGCTTTAAAAAGGGTAAAAATTATAACACATATGAACAAAAAATGGCTACTTCATGAAGTTTCGTCAAAAAAGGATTTACTTACTTCGTGAAGCTTCATTTGAGACCAACAATCTGACATGAAGCTTGGCTCTGATAGTCAGCATGTCAAAAATTTAGCAAGTGTTTGTTGATGCAATTCGATCTCCAAAGAATCCAATGTGTTTTGTTTAATGCACAAATTAGAGAGCAAAGTTCTACCATTAGTAGAAGCGGTTAGTTCATCATATTTCTAGCCTAAACACGAATCATAGACAAATAAAAATTTAATTTGAAGGACTGAATGCCAGTGGTCAAAAAAGTAAGTATCAAAACACATTGTCATAAAATTATAGAAAAAATGAATTTTTTCGGATGATACAGAAAATTGAACAAATTGTCTCGTACATTATCTTGAAAATGGTAAGAACTAACATCACCTCATAGTTTATTTTATGACAGTCATAGTAAGACAGTGCAGACCATCACAAGAAAAATAAACAAGCTATCTGCAATTTTAGTTGAATGAATTGTCGAGGTGGAGCTGAGGACGAAAGCTACTCACAAATGTATTTATAATTGTGCTTTTTATTCAATTGAATCTGGTGCACTTATGATATTTTATGTCAATGTAGGAAATATTCAGAACACCTAAGGTAGAAACTTGTACTGGAAAAAGTAGCCGAGATTTGGTTCAATGATGGCTAGCTACGTACGTCTGGTATGTTTCTGACATCCAGTCATTCTACAGTACATAAAACTTAATGTTCACAATACAATGAAGAGTAATATATGTAGTTATACTCATGATGTGCCCGTATTCAATTCAAATTCAATTTAATTGTTAAAAGAACAAGGAAGCAAAAACAAAGTCGCGAAGAAAAATGCAGTAACAAACCAGCAGCAAAAACCATGGCAACAACAAAGCAGCAGTGAAAGCCATGGCAACAACAAAGCAGCAGTGAAAACCATGGCAGCAACCATGGCAGCAGTGAAAACCGTGGCAGCAGTAAAAACCATGACAGCAACAAACCAGCAATGAAAACCATGGCGGCAACCATGGCAGCAGTGAAAACCATGGCAGCAACAAAGCAGCAGTGAAATCCATGGCGGCAACCATGGCAGGAGTGAGAAACACTCTCCGTTGAAAATGCTAAAATATTCGACCAGATTCTGCTCGTTTGTCGTCAGTTTCGTTCTTGCAACAAATTAATCGAAAACTTGGTTGATTCTATTGAATTCGTTATCAAAATAGTAAATTCTACTTGACTTTAGGTTTAGCATTATTTTTAATTGCTGCCAATATGTAAAGATACTAAATTCTATACACTTGGTTGCGGGTAGAACGTCATTTCGATTTCGAGTAGATTTTTGAAACAGAAATATTCAGATTAACTAAACAATCGTATTCATATCCGTGAAGGAAGAAAAGCGCTATGTAATCGTTATATTAAGTTAAGAGAGCGGAGTTTTTGGGAGCTTTAATTTTTTTAAAATTTCAATCTGTTTGTTCTGCACGACAGGCCCGTATAAGATAACATATACACATCGCCACACATAACAACCGAAGACGTGTGTACGGTGACAAAACTTCCAAGATATTAAATTACATTAGCCATATAAAGTAAGTAAGACTGTAAAGTATGCTATATAGTCGCAACTTATAACTATAACTATCTCTCTCTATTGCTTTTCATGGGCAACTACAGAGAGAAAGAGAGAGAAAGAGAGTAATATTTTCGCGCTAGCAGTCGTTCAGACCAATCAAAAGTATGCTCTTTCTCCTAACTTTAAGGAAATAACATTAGGATCGCAGAAAGGGTTAGAAAGAGCCAATTTAGAAAATGTTGCAGAAGTTATGACGAGC
This sequence comes from Trinorchestia longiramus, assembly GCA_006783055.1. Lineage (NCBI taxonomy): Eukaryota > Metazoa > Arthropoda > Malacostraca > Amphipoda > Talitridae > Trinorchestia > Trinorchestia longiramus. The sequence goes on from VCRD01000863.1 coordinate 162,116, forward strand.
AGCGGCACCTAATGCAACGCTGCAGACGCACGTGGCTAGTCATATCACGACCAATAAGTCTAGCGACAACGCAGCAGGCCGTGGTGGTCAGTCTTACTACGGTTCATGACTGGATGGACAGACAGAGAACACCCCAAAGTTGACTGCAATCAGACAATTAACCTAATATCATGCACTGCAGCGAGCTGCAATAACTAACTATTTGACCTCATTTAGCTCATGTTGAGATGCATCATGGCTCATCGCCTCAGTCATCAGAATCTTGCCCAACCTACTAAGATAGATGGACAGGAGCCTGATGACCCATAACACGTTCATCCTGAGATGAACAGAGGTAATCCATACCATCACGTCCAACACATTGAGATGAACCGCAACCAGCCAACACCACTGGTCATGTCAAGGTCATAGCGAGATGGACCGCCACCAGTTGAAGAGGCCCGCAGTATCGTGTCTGACATATCGAGATGGACCGCAGCCAGGCAAGCTAGCCAGCCGGCTATGCAATGGTTTTATCGAGATGGACCGCAGCCAGTTGAGATGGTCAGCAGTATCATGCCAAACATATCGAGATGGACCGCGGCCAAGCAAGACGGGCAGCCATATCACGTCCACCATCTCTAGCCTGAGGCTAGTGAAAGCTTGCTATGCTCGCAGGAGCAGCAGCAGGGCAGCGCAAGGACTATATCTCAGGGCTGTTCGTTGTCGTGATTTGGACGGCGCCCAGCAACAGCCCCGCCGCTCCCAAGTGCTGCTCCCGTCAAAGCGAATTCCAGAAAATGGATACTGCACTACTTGGAAATGGTTTCAAATGGGAGGTATATGATAGATTGTTTATCTATGGAGCAATTACTTCGCTTGAAATGAGCAGAGTAAAATGAATTGTTTATCCGTATTAGCATACCTTAGCTTGCGAAGTGAATAAGGTACTGCAGATTGGTTAATTATCGGGTGATTCCGATACGTGGAACACACAGTATAACAACGTTAGAAATATTTTATTGAGTCGTAAATTATCAGAAATGTAAATAAATGAGGTTAAGAGGGGATACAATACAAGATGAAGTTATGAAAGAATAATTCAACTCATCATTCCATTGTTTACTGCACTCTCAGGCGAAGTCAGTCAGATCAGACAAGTCTGTCATACAGTACTGAACTGCTCAATCCTAAATCTCAGTATAGGGTCACTCCTTTCGTTCTCTTATTATTTGATCTTTCCTTTTATTCCCGAAGTAATATCAATAAGAAAATAATTGTCTTTCATTGACTTTCCTGTTTTGTCCTTCATGCTCTTGCGTTGAACATCCTACACTACACGCTTTTCTTGTATCCTCACCTCTGTTGATGCTGAAAAAGAAAGAGTTTCATGTTTAATGGAATAAGCAGCGCTGGAGAAGCTTCTGCGTACAGTGCAAATCTGAAGACAAGTATTGTACATTAACTTGAGTCCAAGTGTTGTTAAACCTTGTGGCATTGTGAGCCAATTAAAGATATTCTTATATGAACTTAATAACTCAAACGTGCTGACAACTTGGTACGACGTTTTACTAGCCCCTGAGCTAGTACTCTGTTGAACTGCCATTTTAATACCTTTCTATAATGTTTAAGAGATGCTCTCTCGAGCTGATGATTATGCACTGTTGTGATCCGTGAAACCAGTGGTCCACTGAAATGGTGATGAAATAACTTGGTAGTCCATTTTTTAACCACAGCAAAATAATACCTCGAGATTCACAAACAATCACTTCATAAAAAGTCACAAAAAGTATTCCTAGGGTTATACTCGTTTCAAGTATCGAACGTGTGCCTTGATTTTGTTGCCTTTCATTTTCGAACAAACTTTTAGAACAAAGGATTATTAGCTTTAACAAAAAATATGATAGAATTTTTTAAGGAAGTCATTACGCTGCAAAACATTACTTGAGCAAGTACAGTTTTATAGCTGGCCAAGGTTCAGAGTTTCTCACGTATAAACAAGAAAGTATATAAAATTACAAAAATTATATTGTCTCAAAACTACAGATACTATAAAATGTCTTTTAAGTTGTCAGATCTTTGAGTAGAAGTAAGCCACACACTATTCTAGCCTCGTCGTGTATTTTAAGATCATTCTTTTGCATTCAACCTCGCCTGAAAAATGACCCCAACGAACGAAGCGTTCTTAAACGAGACTCAAAAAGAGGTAGCGGTGCTGGAGGGCCCGAGGAGAGGGAAGGAAAATCCCTTACAAAACTGATGCGCTCGGACGATAGCCGCACAAAAATCTGGGAAGCCAAGTTACGTTAACCAGAAATGAAATATTAGTGCCGTCAGTAGCACAGCTCCTCGCTGCAGCCCTCGTCGCCAAGGGCTCCTCCCAGCTCTAGTGACAGCGAAGGATCGCCCTCAGCAATTTTGCTATAAGTCAAAATGGTAAACAAAAGAAGAAGACACGAGCTAACAATGCTTTCCAAACTTTTGAACTAAGAAAAACTTGTCCAGCAAATATCAGGCGTAGAGACGGGTCGCAAACAAGCACCGTTTCAATATATGGGTGTCGTCCAGGCAGCCTACATGAAGTTCAACTGTTTGCAGTTTACACAAAACTGCGCGATACAAAACAAGACGTCATCTTGACACGATGGTTAACATTATTTCCAGGACAAAAGTTTAGCAATCAAAACATTTAAAGGACTTTGAAATGAAAGAACGAGTAAGATATTAAATTGTGTAGACATTTGTGGCATTTGTTAACATCGACAGTATCATATATGCTGGTCATGATCTTGAAGGCTGCTGTTGAATTCGTTTCAACTTTAAACCATGGTTAAGTCACATTTAAAATCCTACAGAGTGTCATTTATTTAATAAGAATTGCCCTACCCATTAAGGCTAAATGCATCTAGTTGAGCGTCAGTGATAAAAAAAAGCAAATAGGAATCACTTTCAGACCTTCCCTCGCTACCCCCACTTCACGTTACAGCGAGGGCAGGACGTAAACACTCAAGCGTCCCTCACTGAACTCAACTAACGACGTCGAGCAGCGACCGTCAGAACTTGACATTTTTGAGCCAATTGAACCAGGGTGGATGTTTAATTTCTTTTTAAAATGACCTTATGTAGGTGCCGGGATTGTGAGAGCAGCGCGTGCAGCTTCGAGTTCATAACAGACTTTCTTTTTGTCTTCTTGCTTCTCCACGTAATGAAATTACATGCATTTCTAAGCAACTGCTGACTCTTGTCCTTATCTTGTTAACAATTAAAGAATAATTATTTATTTCCTAATGTCATAATCATTAACATAGTCTGGCTTCAACACAGAGGATGACAATCGTAATGTTTTATTCTAGTTACATCAGACCTACTTCGTTGGATCAGAAGGTATTATTGCTGTGTAAACACTATAAATTAAAAATAAAACTTTTTCGCACAAATGGTTATCAATATCATAAGTTTGGGTAAGAATAGAAATAGATGAGCACTACAAACCAGATTGCTTCACAGAAGCAGGATGAAAATTTTACTGTAGTAATTAGTTGGAAAAAACCGCGCAGCGAAAAATTTAGATTTGTAAATACACTGATCTTTAACTTAAATCAAACACGTCTACTTATCACATTAAAAAAATAAAACTAAACCGTGATATTTCGTTAGGAGACTTGCAGACTTGAGGATTCCCAGGAGTAGGCTTGAAGACTGAGCCAACGTCAGCAGGTCGTCGAGACTTGATGAGAATTAGTCTAAACGATTTTAACTTCTGTACTTCTTTTATTCGTTTAATCGGTGCATAGAGATCATAGTGACCATAGTAAAGCTTTTTATGTTTTCTTTTTATTTCAGGTATACTTGCAGTTCTAAGGTGAACGAGTTTCCTTGTTTAGGAAAAAGGGTGCTGTGGGAACCTGCGTTAACTGACGGATTAAAATTTTAAATTTTCGATATTTTTTTAACCGCAGCAAAGAGACTTTGGTCAATAAGTAAACCTCAGGTCGTCAGAACAACATAACTGCTACGTTATGGTAGATATTTCTGCTGTCTATTTGCAGCGAGTACATTGATCATTCAAGGTTATATGGCTAAGATATAAAAAAGGAACGTTTCTGTAGGTACAGTAATAAAGAACATTCTAAACACAAAGTTGAAATTGCAGACATCAAGAACACGTACAAAAGACCAGTATTTGTTGATATCAAAGTTATTCACTTTGTTCTCAGTTGAAACAGTAGTATTTGTGGAAAGAAAGATGGCCTCAATCAAAACCACGTAGCAAAGGCTACAACTCTGAAGAATTGCCTCTAATGTAAAGAAATTTTACAAAATTAAAGAAATCTGTGACATTAAAAAGCTAGGAAACAAAATATTCACAGAAAAAATGAGAATGCAGTGAAAGGAGTCATATTTGTAGGAAATTAAAAAAATATTCCTTACAGAGCAAAAAAAAAGAAGGAAGACGCGGAATATAGATATCAAAGACTAGACAATAAACGATGGTTGTTGGAATAAGCAGAAATGTAAAGCGTTGATAGGTTAAACTGACTGCACAAAACTGGCACTCCTCCACAGGTGGTCACAGAGCTGATATATGGACGGTATGACAGGCACCGGAAGTCGTCTAACGGAACGGTTTCCTCAAAACAACATAAAAACCATACAAGGAAACACTTCGACAGACGTTCTACGTAACTTATGGTCCCTCGGAGAGACGTTTCCTTCGAATCAACACCAAAAAAAAGAAACAAAAGCGGCTCCACGAGGACGATATCATAATTTCTCTCGTAAAAGACAAAAAGTACCTGCGAACAGACGGCTAAAAGTTTTAGTGTTTAAAAAGAAAAGATCAGATTTAAGGCTAGAAGAAACATGTCATAGTTTATTTAATGTAACAAAAACTTGTTTCCTAATCATGAACTTTGCCAATAAAAGAATCAGAACCGCCAATCTACGTATATAATAGACAGTGTATATCCATCTCTGTCTCCCTCTCTCTCTCTGTATCTATGTGTGTCCGTCCCATTCAATCCTAGCTATTACTGAAAAAAAATTATTAAACTGAAATCCGAACGGGTATGCATGTATTTTAAGCATTGTATTGGGGATACCAAAGGTGCGGGATAAATATAAAATACTCATTTTTTCCGTTATTGGTTTTCTTCTCTTAAACGGCCATGTTATCGGTAGATAAGATAGAAAATAGAATTTCTGCACGTATTCTTGAAAAATATTCAGATTCTGATAGTACCACGGGTAAAACTGAAAAAATGTAGTTATTTCATAGATTCTTAATTTTGTCAGTTTTAAATCAAGGAATTTTAACGGGTACTATCTTGGCCATGTTATCGATCGATATGATACAGAATGAATGTTCTGTAATATATTCATGAAAAACTCATTCGTATATATAATAATTTCAAATCAGTAAATTCTAATGAAACTTATAACGCAATTATAGATCGAAAAATATGTTTTTTTTTCATTTTAAAACTGTTAAATTTCCATGGGTTCAAATAAATAGTACATATTTATTGCACGCTATTATTAACAACACTATTATCTGTTCTAGATATATAGTTCACTGAACGAATGTCAAGAAAGTCTACGGACTTTAAATCAAACATTTAAGTATCTCGAGTTAACAGAATATCAAACTCTACGGATTTTACAACACATATTTAACTATATAACCTGAGGGTACAATTTTGGGTTCAATTTAATTTGACATTTAAGCGATGAATAAGATTTATATAAGTAATTTTACTTTACGAACAAAAATTTCATGAATATGTAGTTAATAAATTAATTTCAGGATTTTTTATGAATATGTTGAGCATTCATCTAGATTTGGTGCGTGCTGGAATAGTTCTACGAGTACAAGTGTTTTCAACTTAGGTGCTAATTATATTCCGATATAATGAAACTATTATTATGATCAATGATCAGATATGAACACCATATATTAAAAGAATCATGAATATTAATTGCTGGACTTTGAAAAATAGGAGTATTATACCTACTACATAACTCTACCATTTTGTGTGTACTTCTGAAAAAGTAATAAATTGAAAATAAATTTCTCTTTGTATTAAAAATTCTAATTAATTATAATATTATCCATCTATTTAATAACACCAGTCAGACTATCATTTTTGATAGTACCAAAACTGAGAAGAGTTCTGAGAAGAGTTTTAATTTTATCTTTTTCAAGCTGTGCAATTTCCACGGGTTCTATCTAGGGGATGTTATCGGTAGAAGAGATACAGAATGGAAATTTTGTATATACTCATAAAAGTATTCATTTAAAACACAATAATTCGTCATGACTTTAATACATTGATTTTTAGAATAATTTCAAATTAGTCAAATCTAAAGCGTAGCATTTTCCCAGGAGCTATCTAGTTAAATTTTTAAATTACACAAATATGCAAGCAACAACTTACTATCGTACAACATAAGAGCGTACGACTGCCGCATTGAAATAATCTGCACCGAGTAGTTGTTCCGTCACTGGGTTCAGTTTCAGAAAATTGCTTTAAAACAATCACCTTTAAGAATAAGATCTACATAAAAAGTAGCCCGAAAAATATAAAAATGAAATTAACATTTAAATCCCAGAACACCTTAGAAATACAGCAGCTTGAGAACAAATTCTAGAAAGAAACATCGTCTGAAAAAATGTGTCTGTCACAAAAAACACATCAAACAAAGAATTATCTTGGATATAAAGTATCGTGAAAACGTAAGACGTTCAAGAAAAAACGATATAAAAGGGAAATAGGCTAAAAAATGTGTAGTAAACACTACATCTTAAACAACAAAAATACCATCACTCTTTTGCCATAAAACTTTTACAATTCAGAGGATGACAGAAACACCTCATCGTTTGCATGGACCGTGTGCGACTCAAAACTTCGAAATCAACATCGCACCTAAATATTTTATTATTTTACTAGATGTACAACTGAAGTCACCAACATCCCTTGCATACTGAGGATAAAACAAAGTAGTCTACATTTTACCTCTTTCTGTATTTTGGCATTCTTTACAACGATGTGACAATCAACTCAGCTGAATGAAAAGGCAAACAGTCTGAAAAAGAGCATGCCAAAAATGTGACAACCTTTAACCTGAAGCAACGCTCTGAACGTAAGTGCTGAGATTCTTCTGCATGGAGCTTCAGAGGAACAACAACAAACAACAGTTTTGTGAAAAGCAAAGTAAAGTGAGAGCACTGAAGCACGGCCACAACCAGGGCTTTTACGAGGTCTGTGGTGTACGCTGTGCAGTGCGTCATCATGCTGCTATTGCTGTAACTATTACTTCTGCTGTTATCACTATTGTTACTGCTGCATCTTCTTGTTGAGTTTTTGCTGTTAATACAAGCTAGACTTGCTATTGTCTCTATTATAATTCTAATGCTGCTTCAATAAAACGTGCCTCTGCTGTTCCTAGACTTGTTGAGGCATTTTCATCTTCTTTATGTAAACTATCTAAACTTGTTGGTGTTACTAAACTCCTTCCAGCCACAGCTGCTATTATTTCCCTAGTCTCAGAGCAGAAACTGTCACTTCTGTCATGCATGAAGGCATCAGCTGCAAGGTCGTGGACTCTGGTGGCTGTGGTGAGAAACAAGCAGCAAGCTTCCACTGACAACCAGCCACAAAAAATTTTGTTCATTGCAGATTTCATCGCAAACCACCTGGAGACATGCTATGAACCAGCAGTTAGTTGGAATTAATTATTGTTAAAATATTCATAACGTATGGGGGGCAAAAAGATTACTCTGACAGAAGTTACTATGTTTGAACAGAAATCAACAACATAAGCATGAATTCCTTATTACACAAAAAATAACCCATTGTGATTACTTGCAATACCATTTCAAGTATAAATGACATCCTGCATTGACACAAGATAAACATATCACAATGAATACTTATGAAGACAAATAAAAAAATGTCATTGATAAATATATCTTATCTTATTTCGATTGAAAATTATTCTCTGGATAGCCAGATAGATCATTTGGTGAAGACAGTTGCGCTTAAAAAGTAAACAAACCTGTTTGTGAAGACTAGACTGTATGAATAGGAAGGCACGAAAAACAACGACCATTAAATTTTACGAGAACTCAACAATATTCTGTCCGAAGTTCAAGAAAAAATTTAATAAGTACTTCAAGAAAATCCTTCATTGTATCTACAAGTTAGATCATTTCGGCGGTTAAACGCTGCCTCTTTACTGCTGTAGCTCCTCACTTCCGCATGTCTGCTAGTGCTGGTTTTGACATCTCAACCCGACACATAAATTTCACAGACAAGTGGAGTCTTATATGTACATTACTATCATAGAATAAACAACCAGTGAAATTGATAACTTACTTGTTAAGACCAGACAGCCAACCATATGGAACTATGCAACCTCCACTTAGTCAAACTCATTGTTGAAAGAGTTTCAGATGAAATAAAAAATAAATTGGTTAGATCAATTGTTGTACTTGAACGTGCACTAGCGTGTTGGGAAGAATCCTGGTGTAAATATTAGTGTTGGTCAACACCATTATGAGGCTAGTAAGTGCGCTGCAAGCTCAGCCACGCGCGCGCTTCATTGAACAAAACTCAAAATCAAAAGAAAGTCACTGCGTTTATGCAAAATTAAATCGTATTCACAAATTGAAAATTAACGTTCTCTACGTAAAATATAAACTGGTGTTTCAAGCTTAAAAATTTTTGCTTCTTATTTAGAATAAAAATATCAGTCATACGTTTCATTCACAGAAATTTAGCACTTCACTTTAAGACTTAATCACACTCAGATTGTGCGCAAAATGTTTACAAACGAGCTTTTCCTTTAGTGGCAAATAATGGATTTGCCTTCTTCGTGCAGTCTGTGTGATGCTTTTTGCAGGGAAACGAAGAGATCGTAAGAGAACTTGGAGCACTCAATCCTACTAATACTGGAAGACAACGTCGACAGCGTGAGTGGCTAACAATTATAAATGTACACTAATTATGTGGTGAAAACTTGAATAGTTTCACGTTCAGAGGTAAAAAAGCAACAGTGCAGTGCGTAC
>VCRD01000863.1:171370-196794 GCA_006783055.1 Trinorchestia longiramus
GACGTTACGACCACAGCTGCACAACAGCAATAGTGCAGTGTAGACGTTACGACCACAGCTGCACAACAGCAATAGTGCAGTGTGTACGTCATGACACGGACACGCTCGACGTAACAACACTGTGAGTCAGAACGTCAGGTTTACGATGAGCAGTAAACATTTGGACTGCAGAGCGTCTATATATATATTAGACACCAGTCTTACCTGGGCGTGCAGGAGTCACTCCGTTGTTTGTTGACTTCAGATGCCACACATAAACTTGGAAGTCAGAATCATCAAAAATAAGCGAAAATTCTCGTCTTCAAATTATGAATTATCCGTTTGACGCTTGCCTCATTTGAAATATGAGGAAAGCTTGCAAACAAAAAAATTGGAATTATAGATTCGAAAAAATAAAAACGTTATCCAAAATAACCTCAAATTGAAATTTAACTTCAGAAAATGAAACATTGCACAGAATTCAACTTGAAAATGCCCGACTTACATAAAAACAGAGATCAGAACAAGAATTTTTTACAAAATAAGTAACAACAATATTTGTTTTTACGTAAATTTAAAAATCAGTATGAGAAAAATGAGACCAGGACATAAAAAAAGAAAACTAAGGTACTTGAATTGGCTGGTAATTTGTTCTAAACAAAGAAAAGATCCCTGCAGGATGATGCAACAGGAGTGGAGCGGTGAGCGAAAAGTCCCGCATAAATATGCACTAATGAGAGATCTGAATGGCATCGCATTACGCTTCTCTTCTAAGTCTTGACTAATAAAGAACAAAGACGCAGGCAACATCTTTATACAGACCCTAAGTAGGGAAACAACGAGGGGTTGGATCATCAGTAAAATGTTCAGCATCAGTGAACAGTTTGCTGGTACTCAGTGAAAGCACGCTCCTCTCTCTATGAGTACACGCTTCTTTAATCATAATTGTAATATAATCAATAATGATATGAAAAATCATGACTACAATCATTATGATTCCAGCATTATTGCGATCATAAGCAGAAACGAGACTTCTGAAGTTAGAACCACCGCTGAATGAAGAGCAGCAGCTCCATTTCCCTAGGACGGTGGTAGAGGACTTGATGTGGGCAGTTTCCTGGTCAGTTTTGTGAGACACTTGTGCTGTGTGAGGCTGCGCGCGTACGCTCATGCAAGTAAACTTTACCACACGCACGAATCAAGTGAAGTCAAGTATGAACAGGAAAATCGCTTTCGGTGTTGTGTTTCTCTTGATCCCTAACATTTTTCCTGAACCAAAGAGGTTAAATTTATAAAGCAGTTGGAAGACAAATAAAAAACAAATCAGACTCTTTGAGACCAGTTGCAAAATCTGTATGCTGCGAGAAATACTAGAACAAGTCCCTGCGTAATATCCACAGCAGTAGTGCAACAATATCACTTTGTATATTATCTCGAAATCCTTCTTTTCAAAGTTAAAATGATTTGTTTTTAAGAAGCACAAGTCATTTTTTAATACAATCTCATAACCAATTATATGCATGGCTGAGTGTCTTCATTAGGTACAAAAAACAGAAAAGTCAACCGTTGCTCCGTACATCCAAAAACGAATATAATCGTGTCTGGCCAGGAGCAAATAAGTTTTTGCTTCAATTGCAGGGAAGTAGTAACGAGAAGTTTTTTCCCAGAAAAAATATAATTACATACGGAAAACAAGTATTCTATGTAGTTGTAGAGTTTTCCACGCGAGGTATTTTGTTTTCAGTGTACGAGTTAATTTAAATGATGGTCTCCACATTTTTTGGAAAAATGTATATTTTTTCTAATTACAAGTAATTTCATGTCACGAAAAAGACAAGCGTGAGGTGGGGCGATGGAAGTGAAGGCCCCATGCAAGGCTCACAACCATCACCCAGCTCTACCACCGCGCGACTGACGGAGCTCAGCACGAGCTTCTCTTGTATTCTTCTTGACGGGTGACGGGCATACAGACGGGCGGGACAGGTGCTTGCGACGAGGGTGATGCGCTGCACAGGTGTAACGAGGGTGATGGAGGGCAGGACACGGGCTGTGATGAGGGTGATGGAGGGCAGGACACGGGCTGTGATGAGGGTGATGGAGGGCAGGACACGGGCTGTGATGAGGGTGATGGAGGGCAGGACACGGGCTGTGATGAGGGTGATAGAGGGTGTGGGAGAGGTACAGTAGCAGGAACAGCACGGGGGTCAGTAACAACGTGTATGAAAGATCGAACAGAGCAACGATGCAAAATAATCGTTGCTACACCTGTGTTATTTATGATGACTAACATCATATTAAGGTATTCGGATCATTGCGTTCCTGATTGTGGGCAAAACTGGACTATTTGTTCTATGCCTCGCTAACATCGTAGTCTACAACCCATATATCAGTGACATTACAATTACTGGCAGCGAGAGCATTCTCTTTGGCATAATGAGAATTTGCGTGAATAACACCAGATGGGTTTGATTTGTTAGACTTGCAAATAACAGTCTAAAACTCCATGACTATCATTACTATAGGCCATTTCCTTCGGAGTACTGAACTTTGAATCATCTGATGTTCTTTCCTCAAGTTGAATGGAGAACTTTCTCAGTAGAGCAATCAATGACGGAAGCTGTCCATGCATGTGTTTTTGTGTTCGCTCATAGTTCCAGCCACAATATTTTTTCATCTATTCAATTGTGTTGATCTTCGTTCCTTTAAGACGATGGGTTTGAAGCAAGAAGCCCCCGGTGCTAAACCTGCACAATGCACAGAACGGAGACGCTCAGTCGTCGCATTTTTTCATGGAAAGTCGAGACTTTGTGAAGCAGAAAGCGCTTTGCTGTCAACGTTTTTCTACAGTTGAGTTTTTTTTTTCGCCCAACATTTCAGTGGGAGAACTTGTAAATTTCATTCAGCATAATTTTTAAATCTTGTAGAAAATTATTGGGAGCAAAAATTCAGGAATGGAAGACAAAACGACTAGAAGCAACGCACTACGGAGGTAGCATGTAGAGCTGTTCGGACTTCAGCCGGTGATGAACCATCTGAACTCGGCGCTCTTTCCAATTAGAAATGCCGTAACCTATTGCATGACTTCCAGTGCTCCATGAAAACATTTTCCCCGATGATGCATCGGCACAAACAATGCTTTCAATGCATATAGAGGTGTAAAGTTTTATACTTTTACAATGTATACTCGTACATTTAAAAAGTTTATTTTTGGTCTATACGTACCGCGTTGATGCTCCTCCAAGTTTTATCGATATAAAGTTTCCACAAAACCCGTTGCGTGGACATTGTAAAGCCTGGAATAATTATATTTCTAAACAGAGCTGCTTATTTTAGAAAAGTCTTGGAGGATACACAATGACAATTTTCAAAAACAGCAAGTAATGTGAAATGTGTTCACTATAATCTGATCTGTTAAAACATCAAGAAAATTCAAGTCTCTGAGCAATGTCTTTTAACATGAATAACAATTACTTTCTAAACGAATTTCCACACTCCTACCCAAGTTACACGTCTGTATCCAGTTGAACTTTGGAGATGTTTCAAGGGCAATCTCTTGAACAATTTATTGAGTTTTTGTATCAAAAAATTGTGCAAAACAAGGTAGACTACTTATTCAATAAATAACGATTATAAGCGATAATAGAAAATGCTACACAGTATTAGAGCAAGCGATGCCTTCTAGTTGCTAAGAAGCACTGGAAGAACTAGAGGCATCGTCCGTCGTAGAGCTCAGCAAGCGCGTTGAGAGGCACCTGCTCTTCTTGATCCGATTAGAACTAGCGCTCCAATGATTTATAAATAATTTATTAACAAATCTTGATGGTATCAATAAATCTTGGCAGAACAAGTTCCTCATAGAAAAGGAACGCGTCACTCGAAATGAAAAGTACACACACAACTAGAGTACATTCGAAAACTTATTAGTGGATAATTGAGGCATGTTTTCAATGTCAGAAATAATTACAACCATGGCTCTTATGGACTAAAACATGACTGTGCAATATGTAACTATGTTTGGCTATTGACTTCACTATTCGACATAATAACTGAACTTTAAAGCATAATATCTAGTTAGACATTTAGCAGGCATAGATCAAAGTTTGCTGGAGCTCAGAAACAAAAATAAATTGAGGCTCCTGAACAAATATATCTCCCACAACTGAAAGCTGACAGGGAAAACAAATCAGGCTGAACCACTTATTTCTCATTACTGCTCTGCTGAATTTAAGAAGGTAAAATAAAATGACATCAAGATAATGTGGTTTCAATACTAGTAGCAACTTAAAACACTATCACTGACATGTTTTTACTAAAATGAACCCATTTACTTTTTTTTAACCAAACACCGATGTTCATCACAATATTAGTTGAGTGTAAGAACGAGTCACAGATAAGAGTAGCAATGAGAGTAGCAGATGAGAGTAGCAATGAGAGTAGCTGATGAGAGTAGCAGATGAGAGTAGCAGATGAGAGTAGCAGATGAAAGTAGCAGATGAGAGTAGCAGATGAGAGTAGTGAGAGTAGTGGTTCTCTGAGAAGTTTGCTGTGTTGAGTCCTCGTCAGTTCAGATTACTACAGCTTTACTCTGGACAATATCAAGATGGTTTATCCATGTAAATTTAATAGCGCCTACAAAAACGATCAATAATTTTAAGCCAAGATTGACCACGGTAGCAGCCGTAGGAGCGTTACAATACCAACATGTGGTATTGGGTAAAATTTATTTTTGCGCGCTAGGACTGTCTCTGATCTGCCGTTATCCACCATATGTAGATCAGCCGTGGTTGTTACCGTATTTCACTTAGAATCTATCAAGCAGGGTTCTTTGCAGCGGACTTGGTGGGGGGAGGGTCGCCCGTCTGTATTTTATCTCATGTATTGACAGAGAAGGAAGGCTATTCCCGGAGAGAGAACTACTTGTGGCCACAGCCTGTCCGCAGAATTGCTCTACGCAAGATGGATGGTACGGAATTTGCATGTTAAGTTGCAGGTTGGACTGACCCACGGAGTGTGTGCTTCCATAAACAGACGGCTGCTCTGCATCCTATTTTAGATCCTCAAAAATGTCGACTAAAAATTTGGCCAAGTAATGAAGCCGGCGCAAGAAGCGTCATGCTGAGCACGGAAGGAAGCAAACAAGCGATGCCAGGCACTGAGCGAGGGATTTGGGTTGAGAGAGAATGGCATTGTGTGTATATGACATCTTGAATAAAAAGAAGAGAAATCAATGAATACTTAAGAGATATTACTGGCAAACTTACTCGTTCGCTTGAAACTTGGTAATGGTATTTGATTACTTTTCCGATGCAAAATTAAGAGAAACCGTCATTTTGAGGCATTCCTTAAATCTGTGTTATGTGAAAAACAAATAGGCTCCTAGGAGCAAAAGTTCCAAAATTTATTTGACACTTCATTGAACATATAATTCGTAATTGAAAAGCAAATGAAGTTGCAAATTAAACTACGCTATCAAAAGTAAAGATATAAACTAAACCAAACAAAAAAATTACATAAACGCTAAGATCTGCTGCATTTCTACTCGCTCTGCATAACCATTTTAAATGCATTGAAATGACACTGAGAATTTTGCACCGAAGATACACTTGAAAACTATCGTCAAACTATCACCGTTAAAGAGAACGGTAATTGCGGTTGTTTTGGAACAGATTGAGAAATTAACTCTAGAAAGAGCGTCTGCCAACTCAGAACAGCAAGGCAAGGCTACAGCGGAGATCAGGCTCTGACTTCGAACACGGACTCTAAATTGACGAGTGAGTTCTCCAGAATTTATTCAACCAACCATGAATGATGGGGACTACACAGAAGATGCATCGAACGCATTAGATTTCATGATGGTGAATTTGAGATGGAGGAACCAAAGATAATACCAGATTAATGAAGCTCACGAGTTCCAGTTAAATGAATAATGAACATCAGGTACTTCTGTAGGTGTTATTGAACGACTGCACGTTCTCAGCCACGATGAACGAAGCTAGTATGTTGTAGTTGCAGAATTTCTCTTTATCTCCATTTTATAATTAACATGAATTTCCGAAAATCATCTTACAACATACGGTAGCAGATGCAAATCAGCGTTGATCTAACTACAAAATCTGGGAATGTCGCCTCTGTTGAATGTAATTTCCAAGCTGCACATATTGCGTTGAACTCACCAATTCAACTTTTTTTATGAGATTTAACTTTGGCTTCACTCATCGATGCCTTTTCAAAAAAATTAACATAATAGATAAACTCAGCGTTAATTTTATAGCAATGTTAAACAAGGTGCAGAGCAGCCTACGCTGGCTGCAGAGGGTGCTTCCTTTACAGTCAAGTGGAAAATAATGCAGGGGGAAGTGAGGCACATTTCACACGAAGTTAATATAGGTGTTGCCGTATTAATTGCGTATTTCAAAAAAATATTTGTATCAGCTGTTGATGAAAATACGGAGAACTTTCAGTTTTTGTCAATGAAAATATTTTAAAAACAGAGCAGCATACACTATTGAAATTCAGTCGTTAATAAACCCAAATGTCTAAGAATCTAAACCAGAACTGAAACACACGAAGGAATTTTTCACCTTCGAAAAATTACCTGGAAACAACCAGCGCGAGTTTAGTGAAGACTTCAAACATTCGATGTGGTGCACCTGCCAGCCTCCACCCTCTCACAGGAGGATAGGGCAACCAGGTGTCCGTGAGCAGAGCACTTAACTAAACAAAGCATGACAAGTTGTTCCTTACCTTATGATCAGGGTCGGTGATCAGAAAGCTTTACTTTCTGCAGCACAGTACCTGGAAGAGAAACACTGAAATGAAGCACCATAAAGCAGAATAACAGCAATCTAACCACGTGAAAACAAAACATAATAGTTCATTTCTAATTACTTCTACTAGAGCGTTGTACAGGGGCCGCAAAGCTCCAGTTTCCAATGATATTAGCATGCAATGAAATGAACGAATTTTTTTCGAATTACCCTTGCTCAAATTTAAAAGTTTATAGGCGACTCTCCAGTACATGATAAAAGAGCACTTGCATTTTTCAATCTCAGAGTGTGGAGTTGTGAAGCACAAAAGACCTTACAGCTTGACGAAAAATCCTCTTCCTCTTCCCACTTACTGCGACTTCTCAGAATAGAATAGCTCGCCTTAAAACTTCAAATTAGTTAATTCCAACTCAAATAATACAGTAATTCCTTCATCTTTCCATATTTTTACAGAAGAGAAATTTCTAACAACCTATTTTAGTTTAGTCAAGATTCCATTAGACATAAATGTCTCTTAGGCGTGACCTTCTCAGCTTCCATCAGCCAAATTGTGACTTGTCAGAAACATAGTTCTTTTTGAGAGCCCTTTTTGAGATCCTTCTTCCCTAAATCCTGCAAGTATCTTTACATAAACCAGATGTCACAATCAACACTCACTAGCTAGTTCTATAAACAACACTGAAAAAGGTTAATATTTTAATAAAATATATATTGTTTATCTCTGATTGTCTAAAAACTCCACACAAAACGAAATTATAAATTATTCAGGGCTGGTGTTTTTTCTCCAGATATTGCGCCTATAATTGTGATGGAATAATTCTATTTTAGTCTCATCAGAGCTGTGAATATTATTTCGGTAGCTGGCTGGCTTTGAAAAATATCTTTTGGTAAAACAAAGGCGTGTATTTACGTGGCGTTTTGATACAAGAGGAACTTTCCAGCCTTGGAAGAACTCAGGCCCTGTTACCCTAATGCATTGGTGACAGCCTGGCAACGAACAATTACTGGTGCATTTAAAGTACTGGTTCCGCGTTTAACCTCCAAGTTGTCACAAAAGATACGTCGACTTACGTCATATATGACTCCCAATCGTCTTATACTCCCCTTTTGTTATTTATTTGTTTGAAGATTAATATTTCATCAATCCAAATGACCACCATTTCATAACAAATTTAATTGATGAACAGAGCATCGGTTGAAAAGACGTTGTTCGAGCGGTGAAGTAACTCGAGAATACTACGCATTGTGAGACACGATCTTTTCTTTATGCTGAAGCGTTTTCCAAAATTATACAATAGTTTTGGAAATCAGGAATTCTGTCGACCAAAATTTATGAAAAATCTACGAACTTTATCAGTCCCTGAAACCTGAAAAAACATTTTTTTAAATTTACAAATACGTAACACAGACGAAGCAGAAAAAGACTCGGCTGTTTAGGGCATAGTAGAGATGAAAATAATAAAAAGCTGCATTATTCGCACATCAACAGATTATTACCCTGAAAGATAAAGGTTTTTTTATGATGGGCTATCACGAAACGACATCTTACATTGTTGTATAGAAACTTACAGTAGATCTGTTTCTCTTTCTTGCAGCGGTTATTATAATTCTTGTAACAGTATAGAGATGCATCTAGATCAGATACACTTAATGCAGAAAAAACGAGTAAATGAAAATGCTATGTAATATATTCCACTTTCATTTTGATGAATTTGAAATGTTTGTAAAAGATAGTGAGCAAAACGACTTTTAAAGCCATTTGTTTTTAATTCCATAAACTGTTTGATATAAATTAATAATTGTCTAGCTTCATCTAAAAATCTCAACGCAAATGCAGTAACTTGCCAATTAGTCATTGGTTCAACGTTAACAGAGCTCAGTAAACCTTGATCCATCGATTCGTCGAGTATACGTTCATAATGACTAATATCCCAAGAAGGACTTATGTATATGTCGTAAGAAATTCAGGTTTACTCCAATTTCGGATTCAAATTTTGGTAATACGCAAATCATATCGCGAAGGTTTAACAACCACCTCGAACACTAATAAGTCGCTTTTTATGGCATAAATGCCAACAAACATCCCTCACTCTACTTCAGTTGGCACTCACATGTTTTTTTTAACCTAACACTTCGCAAAAGCTTTTAACTGACAGTTCATAATGTGAAATAATAAAGGATCAAAACTAGTGCCCACAAAAAACAGTCTTCTTATCCCCTCTCCCCCTTGAAGTAGAGCCCAGGCGGCCCCAGTTTCGCAGACCCCAAGTAAAGATAGACCAGACCAGCAAAGGTCAGGGCAGGCGAGGCCTAGGGTCGCGCCAAAAACTTCTCGACCAATATTGGTTGCACCGCACTATTTGCTGTTGGTTGTCGAACATTCCTTTTGACATTATTTTTTGATTATTTTGTGACTTACACCAATTATTTAATGATAAAGCCTAGCTGAAGTAGCTACGAGATTAAATATGAATTAACGCAACCCCAGGATGTCCATACATAGCAACTTGCAACGCAGTGCAAATTTTGACAAAACTACGTAGGTGAAAGTACGGTTCAACGGTTGAAATTAAGTATAGGAATACTTAAAAAGACATCAGACGAGTATTCCTGCTAAAGATATTGACTGAGAAAGCAAGTTCATTCGACTCAGTGGATTCAATACCCCGTTTGGCAAGAGGGAAGGTCAGGGTGGGAGGCTCGAGCTTGGCACCGATGAAGAGAAGCGAGGAAGGAAGAAGAGTTGCAAAAGCCTCTCCATCAATCTCTTACTATTTAAATTAGTTGGCGCAAAAGTTAGGCAGGTCAAAGGACTGCCGAGTTGGTACGATGTGGATGCAAGATGAGAAAACCACGAGACTTGTGGTCCTGCTGACGGTGAGGCTCCTGAAGCTTAGTTTTGCGTGCCTGCCAACTTTTCAAGCCTTCCTGTGGTAGACGCGTGCACCTGGCACCTGGTACGTGGTCCCAACACAGTTATCAATGATTAACGTTGCTCAGATTGCAATTAATGTGCGCTGATAACATCATCTTCAATCTTTCATGTTTTCGCAGAAATTTATAGAGGAACATGAGGGTAGTTTACGACGAGTGTGGCTGCAGCTTCATGTGAGCAGGACAACACCCTTAATCCAGCTCTTTAAAAAAAGCATTCATTACCTTTCATAAATACCTGTTTATACTGTTTCAATTTAAATATCATATGTACCTTCCACACCAATACTTATTTGCCTCTCTATTCAACAGTCTTGAAAACATTTATATTTTCAATTACTGCCATGGTTTATTTTACTTCAAAAGACGATCATGAATAAAAGAGAACAAAGTATGATAATTTCAGCCTACTTAAGATCAATAAAAGTTACACTGTTTTAGCTTGTAGTTTCAAAATATATTTAAATAACGTGTAATTAAGTTTTCAAAATGACATCGCTATATTTCAATTTTTACCAACGATTGCATAGGAACAAATCGAATATAGACATGAAAATCAATTATTTTGTCTTCGTAATAAATTTTTAATCAGTACTTTAATCTCACTTAGAAGAGTAGATAATTTTATGTTGTTTATTTTAATTGGCTATCCATACACTGATTATTTAATAGCGCTTTATGGTGTACCTGGTGAACTAGTGGGCACAAATTGTGCAGCAATGAACTGATCAGCAGCAGCGAGTGGGGCAGGGTTCGATGCTCTCTTCAGTCGACTTAACAATTGATAAATGAAAATTTTGAAGAGCTGTTAGACTAAGTAAACTTTGCACGCCTTTATAAAAATAACGCCTGAGAAGTTCAGGAACTGCAAAGAGGGCTTTTCTGGGGTACTATTCATAAATTTCTATCCTCTTGAGCTACTGAAAAATATTTGTGTATACTTTTGTTGTTCACCGCTGGATCCTCCATAGCGATAGAATCCTTGAAGCCTTAAATCCTCATGTTGCGTTTGCTTCATTTCAAGTTAGTTGTGACATACAGAGTATGATACACGGTCTATGAAAACCTATCACAACTGAACATTATGAGACTGAAATGAGATATAACTACTTCACAAGTCATTTAAAAATTAATTTTTCTTATTTTGATCATCAAAACTAATTAGGACTCATATGGTATATATTTTCGTAGTAACAAATAAGTAATGAGTTATTTAATAAAGGTGAAGATGATAATATATCTGGACAATTTTATTATGCCTGATTTTAGAATTTAAACTTTTTTTCTTCACATTTCAAGTAGATCGCTACAGTTTCAAAAGTTACAGCAAACCCCTGGGAAGTTCCCCTTTATCCAATTATTGATATACAACCCCAACAAATATAAACGATCAAAATCGCACCACAAAACTTGAAGTGAGACAGAACCGATAATTTCTCCGGCTATGCAAGAAGCTTCTAGCGAACCCAGCGAGCTACTGAGGTCGCTGCAGTGATCTGTACCGGAGACTCCACACAACAATGTCACCCACTAACTATTTAACAGGAAGACATGGACACTCCTCGTTACTGCAGCAGTTATCATTATGGACACTCCTCATTACTGCAGCAGTTATCACTGCAACTATTCACATAATAATTATAATTTCTTTATTAATACTGTCACTTCAAAAGACGTCTAGAATAGATTAGTTGGACATTTCTTTTGAATTATCTACACATTCTTGCTCGTGTCTTCTCTGCGAAAGAAAAATCATTACGCTAAATAATTTGTGGTTAGAATTGTATTATTAGTCCTAGTTTCTAAGGAAGCTTCATCAATAGTCAAATGATTATTATGATAACTTCACACCTCTAAACTGCGAGTGTTGAGCGACTACTGGATCCAGTGTTGAGATCCTCTACTAACCAGACACGTCGCTCCACCTCTTCACTAATTCAAACCATGAATCACATGACTAATTTGGGCGTTAATTTAGTAAGGACCGCAGGCTCCCTGAGTTGGCAGACTACACATCACTGTCTCCCAACGCACTTTAAGCTTACTCTCTGTTTTTATTAAATAGAAATCTTGATTACTGCGTAGTAGACGTTCATGATTCCCAAATGGAGACACAGAAGTTTTAAATTTACAGCCCTATATTCCAAACTACTACTCCTGAAACGACCTGCACACTCATAAATAACCGGCAGAAGTTAGGCACAGGATATAAGTTGGGTGAAGTCATAGTTAGAAAGTTTGAATGTGAAACTCCAATAGTAAAGATAATTGCAGGACAAGGAACTCAATTATATTAAGCAAACACTATAGGAAAAAACTAAAAAGTAATTCCCTAGCAGTGCATCTGTGTAATCCGAAGGCTCAAATGACAAATTGATCAAAATGTAGACCAACAATCGAAATTATGATACATTTTTGAATAAGTCGATTTAGGACGGAAATGTTCTCATGGAATACAATCTTACTTGATGTAAGAGTACTTTTCAACAAGCTCTGATTGAACAAAACGGCTCTGCAGCGCATGGTTGCTTCCAAAACTGAGAGCCGTTCTCACGCCACGTCTCCATGTCACAATGTTGACTCCAAAAGAGAACAAAGTGACAGATGATGTTGAAACACTTGCTTCATATTAGGGCTGGACAAAATTTTAAATCATTTGTTCACGCGTAACTCGTGAGAAAGAACTCCACTCTCTTGTCAATCCTAAACTTTTAACAAACATGCACAAAAATTAACGTAACATTACACTCTATGAAAGGAAGTCAGAGTAGCATGCATGCTTTCTTCCTATGAAAAGAAACTTGCAACATCAATATCCTCTTTTCAAATGTTGAACGCATTCAAGCCATGCCTGAGGTAATGAGGCAGTATATGAAAATACGTTAATCTAGATCCTTGATTTAGTAAGTAGATTGAAAGCATAGTTAATACCCGAGAAGTAGGTCATTAAACCACAGCTACCCTCAGGAAGTAAATCATAAATATTGTTCGCCTTTCGTATGCTGATCATTGGTGAGTTATTTCCCGAATACAACAATTTTTAGCAATTTATCCCTCAAAAACCAATCCTAAGTAAATCATCCCTCAAAAAGTTCATTTTCAGTACATTATTCATCAACAAGTGAATCGTCAAAAATGTGATTCCTTAAGAAATAATTGTTATGTTTGTTATGTAAATTGTCGGGAACGTTCACTGTTACTGCACATTCTAAGAGATGAAAATTATCAGCTAGCTTTACAGCCCGTGAGGGGGTTGTAAATTGGTAATTTCATGAGTCATATTTTCCAATATCATAATTACAAAACTGTATGATAAACCTCGTTCTACAACAAAACTTGTGTGCAGCATCAGAGGGACAATAATTTACATGTAGTCCTCACCAGCCTGGTAAATATTGGGATGGGAGATGGAGCTGCTTGCCAACGAGTATGTCAAAGACATGCATACGTAGATCATAGTGAAGCGTTTGTAGGTGTTCAGATTTTTAGGAGAAGCAAGTTTACTAAATAGCCTCACAACTTGCACCTACTGTACTGTTGTGTTGTGTTGTGTTAATTATTACTGCTGGGTAGAGACAGACATCAGCGAGGCTAAAATGAACATGCCACATCAATTTTAAATTACCTCTGCCTTCAATGAACATGTATCACGCAGCTGGTAAATCAAAAGTAGCCTGACCTTAAAACTTTGTCTTCGCTTGTTAGAACAAGCCAGTTAGAGGAGCTGGGCGAGGCAGCCCTGCTGAAAACAACACGATGAGCTCATACATCATCATTGGCTAGCACAAGATTGCTCGGCTCGGTTTGGGATGACAGCCCAACGAGGCACGCCCTTCTTTCCCGTTCCTCAAAAAACAAGCTCGGTAACTCGAGACAAATCACAACTTGATGTCATCTTCGCAAGTAAAATTTAGATAGATGGCTAATAAGAAAAAGTCGTCGCTTAGGGTTCTGTAGCTCTTCTTATATCGGCTAATGCGGACGCTTCCAAACTAAAGTAATTACCTAACTCAATAAATTACAGTTAATGTTAACACGTACATATCTATAGTTCATGACTGTTCTTTTAAATAACACGAAGTATTTTTTAATGATAATTTTCGAGGTAAAAGGAAAGATTTCTACTAACCTAATTTTAAGGAAATATTACATTGAAATGCTCACCAATGAAACACGCAGCTGTGCAACGTCATCTCATTTGAACAATCATTTTGTACTGGCGATGCAATACCAATATACAGCATGAATATAAATCAATATTTGCTGGAAGTTTTTATGTCAATCAAACAAAAATTATTAAAAAGTAGGTAGTAAGCTGATAAAAAAAACTTTTCACTGAAGCTTTTTCCATTTTCAGTTTTAAATTTAGAAACTTAATAGATTGACGTTTTCAAAATTATCAGTTTTATAGCATTTATAATAAGAGGTTTCGAATCTCTACAAAATTTGTTGTCTGTACTGGATCATTGTAGACTGCGTCAGTTGATTTAATAAAGAGAATGCTTCCATACACACAAAGGAAATTATAAAAATAAAATTTCCTGGTGTAATAAATAGCATGAACATGTGCCCTCAAACGGTTTATGAATTTGTCAAAAACATACATTATTGCTTTGGTTACCGGAGCATAGCATGTCTCTTTTGAGATTTGGGATGTCAGTGGTTCAGAAGCATGAGTTGCAGTTGCTCATTTAAATGAATACAAAGAACGCACACTGACATTGTCACCTACATGATGGAGGCAGGTGATCATGAGAACATTCATTCAAATGAGGAAGCCTTGAGCTTCCTTGTCTTTGTCCTTATGACACCTTCATCCCAAAGCAACGGTCCACCTGCACGATTTCAGCAGCTAACAGTCTTCCTGAGAGCTAATAACATTCAAACCCTGGCATTACTGTCACAAAGCTAGCATCTTTAGCATGCTACTAACTAGAGGAGAGAAAACTGACTTTAGTTCAACAACAATAGGCAAATACTTCATTATCTGGCGCCAACAGCTGTAATTTCTAATAGCTTAAATAATTTTATACACATGTTGCTGTAACTGAGTCCAAATTAGAAACACGAATGTAACTCCGAAGCAACTAGAATAAACCGTACAACAGACTTCACAGTAAAGTACTGATACCCTGACTTGAAACGAACACGTGAACTTTAAGGCATGAATTGGGACCAGCAATTCGAAAATCCAGACTCTGAATTAACAAGCAGCTCAATGATAATACAATGAAAGTCATTAGTCGACTGCAAAGGCATCTGGACGAAGTGGCCAAAATACAACGCCAGTCTTGTATTTCATCCACTGAACGTAAAAATACTCACAGTTCATAACTGCGAGTACAGTAAAAGTGTATTAAGAAATATAATTTTAGCATAAACTATCAAAGCTACAGAAGTAAAAGGTGATTCCAGTAGGGAAGAATTTTCACTATTGCAACACAGTACCACCAAATTCGACTCAAAATAAATATTTAGCTTTATATTCCGTGTATTTTTTCAAATAAAATACATAATATCAGCTAAGACGTAATTATGGCATAGCAGCGCAATATGGAAGCTCGTGGAATCATTACTGAAAATGTTTGCACAAACCCAAGCTTCAGGGACAATAATTGCAGAGGAGACTACACGTCCAGTGACAGAGCATCGTGATGAGCGTAACAGACCGGACATGCCAATGATATCTGTATCGGTATCAGCGTTATAATAATGACAAGAAATGACGAAAAACCAGGAGCGCAAAATTTGATGCAGCCTCTACAGAGCTCTCCATCGAAAATCGATGATTTGAAGACACTCGAGAGAGTTGGTGGAGACGAACGCGAAGGCGACGTGTTGCTACTGTGCGTGCAGCGTGGCGCTAGTCTTAGTTGAGCATCATCAGATATGATGTCGCATCTCTAGCGCCAGCAAAGTATGGTGACCTTGACAGAGTGACAGTTCAAATTCACGTACGCAACACTGTAACCACACTATTGTTTATTACATGCACTAGGGACAATATTAGCTTGAATAATTAAACTACTAGATAGTTCCCGTGGAAATTGCATGGTTCAAAAATGATAAAATCAAGGATCTATGAAATAAAATACATTGTCAGTTCTACCTGTGGCACTATTAGAACCAGAATATTTTTCCTGAATATATGCAGAACTTCCATTCTGTATCTTTTTTACTGATGACATGGCCATGTAGGTGAAAAAGGCTAATAATGGGAAAAAATGGCAAATTTTAGAGTAATCCAGCGCCTATGGTATCCACAATACAATGCTTATGGTACATGTATACCCATTCTGATTTCAGTTCATCAATTTTTCTTCAGTAATAGAAAGAAATGGAACGAATACACACATGTAGAGAGAGAAAAATAGAAATACACTTCTATTACATTTAGTAGATGTTCAACACGAAAGACGCTGTCCATTAAACCTTTCAAATTTCAGTCAAGTGCAGTAATAATAATAACTAAGGTCTACAATTGTATTTAAATTTCTATCTCGTTGAGAATACTTAGCTATTGCTCCCAGTATCAGTATATAGTATGAAACATTATTTAAGAAATTTTAATAAGTGCTTGAAGATAAAAAAAATTCTTTCCATTGAAAAAATCAAATTGACATAAGTTCAATTCTACGACATCCTCCACCGAATTACGAAGCTCAATCATTGACGTTTTCGTAGACGAAAGATTACACTGTGTTCTACAGATTTCACTGAAATTTAGTCTGAATATCATTAAAAAGTAACAATAATTACTCCAGCCCCAATTATTAACAACCTCCTTTTCTAGATATAAGAGATCTCTTTTCCTTAATGCCTTATATAGCATACTTTAATACTCAATGTCAAAATTGAATTTCAAATATTCACATGACATTTGTCTTTTCAAATGCACTTTTATCGTTGTAGCCGCACATGTTTTCACGTTGCCGGCGACTTGGAGCAGTTTTTTGACCTCGTCCCTTTGATCCGTGAAGAGGAACTTAATGGCAATTTACAAGTAATTTGGAGCGCGTGTTCAGCCGCTGGCAGCAGAACTAGGGGGCGTTTAGCAATTTAATTGTGTTCATTAAGATGCCTGGCGGACCTCACTCTGATTGACTTGTGAAATTAAGCCTAGGGCTCTTGCTTGAGCTGTACTTGCCACAACCCCTCCATGTGCCCCAACACGTCCACCCCAGCCAGTGACACCGCTCATCAATAACCGCGGTTACATCCTCATGTGATTACTATGAATTTCAGTAACTAACACTCGGAACTGTTCATTATTAAGGCTAAGAATCACTCCAACAAACCATAATTTCACTATCATCACGAACGAAAATCATGTCCAAATAAAAATAGAGAAAACTAAGCTCTAGAACTGTGAACCTAAGTAAAATGAAACTTTTTGTGAATAGTTTGTAACTTTAGAATAAAGCAAAGGTACGCCACCTGCAGAACGGAATGTCATTAACATCAGAAGCGAATAACTCATTCACGAATAGTCCCCGTGAATAATGAGTCTTGTGAATGCCAAACATCACAAAACATCTTAAGAATAAATAACGGACGCTCAGAGCTCCTGCTCAAGCCCTGTTTCCTCCTCAGCTGCCAGAGTTCAGCACAAATCGAATAGGCTGACAGAGACAGAAGTCTGTCTTGCCTCATATACGTAAATGCAGTGTTCCATCGTTGCCGTCTCACATCTGTTGCCTCCCATTTCCTGTGTCCAAGATGCGCTCTTACTCTAGGCATCGTGTCTAGGCATTATGTCCAGGCACCATGTCTAGGCACCGTGTCTAGGCACCGTGTCTAGGCATCGTGTCTAGGCACCGTGTCTAGGCACCGTGTCTAGGCATCGTGTCTAGGCACCGTGTCTAGGCATCGTGTCTAGGCACCGTGTCTAGGCATTATGTCTAGGCACCGTGTGTAGGCGTCGTGTCCAGGCATTGTGTTCACCAGAAGTTTGTTCAATGCAAGTCAACTGTCGTATAAAATAAGCATTCAAATGTGTCACGTATAAAAGTAATCTATTGAGGAAATTAGTGCAATGAGCATTGATGGACATCATTTTATTAGGTATTTAAGGCGTAATATAATAACATTATTTTGCTTTTATTCTGCAATCCTCTTTCTATAGGAAAAATATTGGATTTTATTTTCTTTGAAACAGCAAACATTCTCGGCATTTCACATGAAGTGAACAATTTTGAACAGTAAAATATCCAGTTCATGTTCCCACTATGTGCAGTTTAGTAACTTACACCAAGTTAGCTCGGCTGAAACACACAATTAATGAATTTAAATAACACAGAGTTAACCAACAGCTATCAAGCATTGAAGGTAGCAGCAAATAAATTTATTCACGTTAATAAATTGATCTTCAAGATGTGAACATGAAACGTCTTAGTCTGATCCCGAGCAGATGCGTTGAGTCGCTTATTGTGCTCGTAGATCACGACATGACTGGCTTACAATTAAAGGGGGCACCAACACACGGATGGAGTGATTCACAGTTGTACATAGTGTGCCCTACGCTGTCCTGCACTGACCGCTAAATAACGTCTAATGGTCTGTGTCAGTCTTCGTTGCAGCATTAAAATTTTTTGTTTGTGCCGTTACGTCCACTGGATCCGCCAGGGCCAGGCTGCTTGGATGCATCCGCATGCACGGCTGCTGAGTAAATGAAAGCGCAGAGCACATCTTATTTACGCATAGTCGTTCAGATCATTCGAAGTTCAATTTAGTTTCCCCCTGAACAGTAAAAATGAAAAGAAGCAAACGAGAGATTCAATTCAACTGAATACAGAACCAAAAAAAAGATTATCAATTCAATAAGGGATACACAATTGTGGGTATTTAACACGCATTTCCAAAAAGTTAAAAATTTATGTGGAAGGAACGCACGTTTAGAACAATAGTACTTCAAACATTGAGTAGAATTTAAAGAGATATAACTAATTTAGAACCAGATTGAACAATAATCATGAGAGATTCTCGCACTCGCTGTAGTTTCTCAAACATTTCTTGCTGCTGTCGCCCGAACGCAACGCAGTCATCAAGACTGATTTCTCATGTATCCCAACCTCTTCTAGAAAGCGTGAACCATTTCAAGCTTCCTTAAATTACTTCAACAGTAAGAGCACGCTCAGTAAAAACAATGCGGATTTCCTATACAGAAATAGAATATTTGAACTAAATTCGGCTCAGAAGTAATAAATTATATTATGCTGGAATAAATCATATTTAATTTTTCAGTGACCGAGTAATAGCTTCATCTCCACTACGATGTCCACGTAATTAATTTCAACTACCAAGTAATCAAACAAATGAACTTTCATTAATATAGGCATACACGTATGTAGGTAATATGTGTCCTATCTCAATACATTAGCATACTAATATCTTTTCACTACTCCACTAATAAGAAACTAGACACAGTGACTGAACGGCAGATACATTCAGCAAGAAGGTACCTTTAAAATGCCGTCCGAGTATTATTCTTTACGATGACAATGTAGTAAAACAATGCACGTAGCAAGAGGGATAGTGCCACCGCCTACTGGGAATGCAACAATAATTGCGCAGTCGGAGATGCAATCCTGGGCCCAAATTGGCGTTATCACGTGATCACAAAAATGGATAGAGGCAGGCATCAGTTGCTCGGACCCGACAAGCTGGTCGTGTGGTCACAACGGACGCAGATGGCAGTATGAGACACGAAGTAGATGGTCAATCAGGTTGAGTGACTTCAGACGTATCTTTGATGCAGCTTCATTAACAGCCTTCACAACACCACGAAATAAGCAGCCATAGCAGCAGCAGTAGCTGCTGCTGCTCATTTGATCGATTGCTAAAACTGAGAGACAAAGTCTGCCAAACTCTTGGCAAAGTCTCTGACTTTGTTTTATATTTAATTTGGATTAACGTCTTTCTGTCAAAAGTTACAAGTTGACTTCAATTCATTTGGTGGTTAGTTAAATCTCACGTACATGAATCAAAGTCTTGCTATGATAACTGCCAATATAGCAGAGCAAAATTTTTAGTTTTTCTGTATTCTTATAATGATTTCTCACTGGGGCACATACACTCTAAGGCTATAAAATTCAGTTCAAAATTCAGTTATCTTATTGTAAGCAAATCTTATTTATGACTGTTTCAAATTATTATTTTTGCCGACAAAAAGTTATTCTTCATGTACAATTAATATTTTTGTTCTCAAGTATGACCTAAACATGCGTTGAAGGCCAAAACGAAAACGAAGAACAGTCTAAGAACCCTTAACAAGGTACGCTGCAGTTATCGATCGATAAATCGTTTGGAAATGCCTGTGATAGTCACATTCAATGAGCGTCCAATTATACAACTGGTAAACAATTGAGTAAAGAGACGAACACTCTCGGCGCTAGTCACAAAAATTAAGTCTAACATTTACATCAATTTACCGAAGTGCTGTGACTGACTGCAAATTTTCCTTTATTCAACGCGTGCCGAACGGTTTTGGTTTGCGGAACAGCTAAAATCCCCAACATACTGGCGCCAGGGGCGAACGCCCTCGGCGGTAGACACAAAAATTGAGTCCAATATTAACATTACGGAGAGCGTTAACGGGAACGCCCCTCAACATACAAACATCCTCACACGAAAAGGGGATGTTGTTATGTGTGTGTGTGAGTGTCTGTGTGTGTGAGTGTGTGTGTATGTGTGTGTATGCAGACCTGACGTTTTGGTGTTTTGTTTATGTATGTGCGTTGGTATGCGTGACATTCACGGGTGTGGTGCGTACTTGAGGACTGTCTGGTTCGCCAGTTCAAAAATTGATGGCGTTTAGGAACACGTAATATTGAGAACCAGCCGCCGCGTTCAGGCTTCATTATCGTGAGCAGATCGACAGGCCTGAGCTCCACCAGCACCGCCGAAGTCCCACGAGTTAGACCGGTCCGATATGATTAGGCTTCCTGTATAATTTCGTAATTTAGAACCAGATGTCCTCAAGGGACCAAAGAAAAAGAAATCACAATCTAAAAGTTTTCTACCAAAGAAACTCTATTGAACGAGTGTATTTCATCTAAACTTTGGCAGCTCGGCTCCTAAGAACTTCTTCAGACAATTTGCTTACTTTGCTTCTCCGATTCCGCTTGGTTCACGTGAAGAAATTTAAGAAAGTTACCTTGACATCCGCCAGTTTGGGCCCAATTGTGACGCTGTTTCGACAAGCCACACGTGTACGAGTCAAGTGAGTCTTAACAGCTGTTACAGAGTGAAGAACTTTCTGTGAACATTATTACTTACAAATTCATTTCATTTATTGCTCTAACATTGGAAATTCGTTTAATGAGCAACAAAACATTCATCATCACCAATATTCATATTTTTATAATTATTTTGATGATTCCCACTATAATTATTTGGCTACCATCATTCTCCTCGATATGCTGAAGGACTTAGAACGCACGCTCTATTAAATGAGTGTAGAGGTACTTAGATCACCGACGTTTGAAATAATACAGGGTAAGTGATATGCAATAATAAAAGTAATTTCTCTCAAGTGATCAATGTAATCAATCCATAAAAATGATCACCGGGATCGAGAACTGTGAGTTCTCTACACACGCTGATGACAACCCTAGAGTGTGCACCTGTTCAGACGTCATTATCAAGAGTAATGTAAAATAAAATACAAACTAGAGTCCACAAATTATCGAAATAACAAATAATAAAGAAAAATCTCCGCTAAAGACAACCCAAAATCAAATCTATGGAAATTCACATTAATTTGGCAGTGAAGTTAGACTGGGAAGGTAGTATCACTTGGCACCTCTGTGTGAAATGACAAAAGATCAACAGAAATGAGCAGAAAGCTCGCAACTCGCTGGCACGGCCAGAGCGACAACGGAGGGCAGAAAAATGCAATAGCGGACGTAACTCGCCGGATGCCCGCACTCCCTTGACGCGCCTGCGCTGTGATATTGAGACGAGTTCAGACAAAGCGAGTCCCAATTCGCTCTAAAAATGCATTCACGAATTGTTTTCTAGCGCTATTTTCGACGCAACAATATCGTGGAAAGTATTTTCCCAGCATAGTTCGTAAGGCACTCCAGAATTGCGACGCATTGTTAATTCTACGTTCAAAATACGCGTAATCTTTCTAACGCCAATTTTCGACCGCAGATCAAATGAGAAAAAAGTCAGCTAAAATGCAAAAGATGAAGATATCCTCAAATCTTTACCATAATTCCGCAAAACTATTTTTCTTCGGTAATTTCATTGTTGAGAGAAAAAAATTATTTTATATTGAGAGGGAAAAAATGAATTGCCACTGCAGATAAAGCAAAAAATAAAATGAGATTTTGGTCACAATAAACTAAAGAAAAAGCGGTCGCTGAAACTCTTCCATACCCCAACAGAGCCCTCTCTCCACATCCAAGATGACGATCAATACGCCCTTTCAACCAGAAAGATCATCAATTTAGGCATTTTACCGGCAGCGCTCAACTAAATCTACGAGCTTGACTACAACACATCATTTAGAAGCAATTTTTACCTCACTAAAAGGGATACAAGAAAACGAGAATTGAAACTCGATTCCACATAATTTCACTACTTTAGTTTCCTTAGGATCTCGTTTTCATTGAAAAATATGGCGATTGATTTTAAGGTAGAGGACGGTAGGTGAGCTTATGAGGTGTTGCACCTCATGCCTCATGCCTCATGCCTCATGCCTCATGCTGCATACCTCATGCCTCATGCCTCATGCCTCATGCCTCATGCCTCATACCTCATGCCTCATGCCTCATGCCTCATCAACCGCCACCATACTGGGGCACAGTAGATGACTGCAACCACAGACGACGCTAACTATCACTAACCACCTAATTAAGGTGGCATTGCAAGTTTCTATGAAGCTTGAATATATCAAAAAGCACATTGAATTCAAAGATTTTTTACTGAAACAACATATCAATTTTGGAGAGCCCACAAAAAGTTTATTACGGGGAAATGAATCAAGAATCAGCAAATGACATTGAGAAACATTCAATATTTTCTCAGTTTATTAGAATTTCATCAATGCCTATAGAGAAGTCTAAGACTAATTCAGTTTCTAGACTCTCTTGGTAATCCAAGTCTGAGATAACTACTCTGGTTTGCAGCTCGTAATTCAAATTTTTGACTTAAAACATGGGTTACCATTTATGTTATTTGCACTGCGATGTTCTTATTAGCCAATATTGCAAAACTTGTTACATTGTTGCTCATTAATAAGTCAGAAGAAAATAATTCACAAGCTGAGCTTAAATCACTATTCAGCATCCATACGTCGGCCTTCACAGAATAAAAATGACCTATTGCGTGTTGAGTAATAAGCAAACCATGCCGCAATGAAACTTAGCATGCCAAAATAATTGAACCTTATTGAAGTACTGAAGTTCAGGAGCGTCTAATGAACACAATGGCAGACGCCCAGAATGCAGCAATTTCAGTGCACACACACACACACACACAAGTTACTCTTCAGCTTCTCAACTTACAGAGCTAACAGAAAATAGTTCTCTTTGTGAGAGGAGAACAAAACATTCATAACTATGAACAAAACCTACACTAATTATCTTATTTTTCCCAGTGTGGTCATCTTTACAACGCCAGAAACAATGAATAATGTGAGTAACATAACTGAAGTAACGTAACTGAAGTAGCATAACGTAACATAACTGAAGTAACGTAACTGAAGTAGCAGGACGTGAGTAACATAACTGAAGTAACGTAACTGAAGTAGCATAACTGGAATAACGTAACAGGAGTAACGTAACTAAAGTAACATAACTGAAGTAACGTAACTGAAGTAGCAGGACGTGAGTAACATAACTGAAGTAACGTAACTGAAGTAGCATAACGTAACATAACTGAAGTAACGTAACTGAAGTAGCATAACGTGAGTAACATAACTGAAGTAACGTAACTGAAGTAGCATAACGTGAGTAACATAACTGAAGTAACGTAACTGAAGTAGCATAACGTGAGTAACATAACTGAAGTAACGTAACTGAAGTAGCATAACTGCAGTAACATAACTGAAGTAACGTAACTTAAGTAGGATAACTGGAATAATGTAACTGGAGTAACGTAACTCAAGTAACATAACTGGAATAACAGACGTCACAGAACGGATGGAAAATCTGAAGACAGGGCTTGGAATGAGGGGTTTTCTGTGAAGTGTTCAGTCGCTCATTTTCTTTACATTATCATCATTATCATTGTCATCATTATTAGCATTTTAATTATTAACATTATACAAACAATCATTAATATAATTTTAATTATTATCAGTGAAAGGCATTTGACCTCCCTCTTCCGCTGAATAAGAAATAAATATTTGAAAAATAACAGGAAGCACCTCATTAAGAATGACACGAGGACAGTATTGTATATGCAGACACACCAAAGTCAATTGCGAGGAACGGAGCCTTTCTTTGCTGGAAAGAAAGAAAAGCAGAAAAAAGAATGATAATGTCTACAAAATTACATAACTAAACCCAAAACAAGTGTTAGTGGCTGTGCAGCGCATAGCTGTGGTTACGACTGAGAACTGCTAGTCCTCACACAGACGAGGACAGACACTATTGTCCACTCATTCACCAAGCAAAGCTCAGGCTTGTTACATATTCTCGAGGAGAGAAAGTCCCCACTATATGCTGAAGGACAATCTCCTGTGTGTGTCCCCAAACAACATTTTTGTTGTACGGTGATTAGGGCGTAGACTAAAACGAACACATATTAAGATGAATACGTTTATAAAAACTATGAGTGATAACCACCTATGGAGGAACGACTAAGGGACCAGACAAAAACTTTGAGGGGAATTTTGAAGAGGAAGATTACGAGGGATAAACTAGGAGGAAAAGACTTGAAAACTAGGAAAAACGACAAAAGAGAAATTAAGAGAGAAAAATTGGGAGTGATAAACTGATAGCGAGAGCGAAGGAGAGCGAGAGGGTAAGGGTAGGCAGTGTATCTATACCTGGACAAAGGGTCGGTCTATATATGGCTGCGTTGCCACTTATTGTAGGTCATTTCCCCCGACAGCCCTTCCCCTTGCCCACAGCATTTACTCCTTCCTCTCTCATCCAGTCTCTCTCTTATTTCCTTTATTTTCTCACTCTGTCTCCTGAAAGTAGAACCATAACTAAGGAAAATTAATCCAATGAGTTTAAGGAGAAGAATCTTTGCCGACGTTTCATCTTCAGATGATGTTTAGGAAAGTACAACAATGGTTGATGCCGTACTGCTCACAAAATCAACGTTGCGCACAATTACCACGCGCACCCATATGGGCCAAAACGCTCTATTGCATCCCACAAGAAAGTAGA
Source organism: Trinorchestia longiramus (assembly GCA_006783055.1). Lineage (NCBI taxonomy): Eukaryota > Metazoa > Arthropoda > Malacostraca > Amphipoda > Talitridae > Trinorchestia > Trinorchestia longiramus. The sequence continues at coordinate 196,401 of VCRD01000863.1, forward strand.
AACTCTTTTCAATTTTTGTGGTTTAGATTCCCCAGTGCAATTTGACGAATTTACACTAGTCGACGTCCTCAATTCAATTATACCTGTGCATAGATTCCCTTAGTTTTTTCCTTTCGAGATGCATTCACTTCATATCTCTTCTCGAAACTTGTTTTGGTCTATGGCTTCGCTCAAGTTCAGGAAGAAGTTCCGTATCCATGTCATTTTTTTTTCATATGGCAACCAGGAGTTTTCTGCTCATCTGAAAAACTTGAATCTGAACCCCCAGTTCATATCGTCTACCTTGTGGCATCCACTTTATACGACAACCGTTCTGCACACCACTTACTTCATTTGGTTACTGCGTTCTGCACACCACTTACTTCATTTGGTTACTGCGTTCTGCACACCACTT
>VCRD01000864.1:0-14140 GCA_006783055.1 Trinorchestia longiramus
TAAAAAGTACGATTTAATTTGTACGCGATTAATTAATACGCATAACTTGAAAATGGAGCATGAGCAGCGATGTGATGCTACAAGACTCTCTTGCTTAAGTGTTGAACTTCTATAAGAAGGCTGTCATGACAGGAAAAAAACTGCCACTTGCTTCCCAAGACAAAATTATTCCTGAGATTGACACAAACAGGTTCTGTTTTAAGTTAACTCTAACCTTGTAAAACATGAATACGATCCACATAAAACATAAAATGAGATCAAAATAAAACATGAAATGGACACAGCTTATAATATGGTTTTAAAGAACTTAATGAGGTAAAAACTTACGTTGTTCTACATTTGCTATTTAAACACACCACCACGAATTTTGAGACGAATGCTCCATGCTGAAGAAACCGCTCTATATATAGTCTAAGGAAGCGGAAGTCGGAACGAAATATTGCTGACAGAACCATCGAAAAACAAAAACGTAATTTCCGTTTGTGAATAGAAACGCGTAAATGGTACTTTTTTGAGTTGCAAAATTACTATTACTATGTAATAGTAATTGTAAAAAGAAATCAAGATAACTTGTAAAAAACATCAATAATAAGTTTGGTACAGTTGTGCTATTATTTGAGTGGGTCAATCTTTACGCTTATACAGTATCTAGAATTTTTAATGCTAGGACCAAATGACGATTTTACTTCTTATACTTAATTTTATTAATTAGAATACTCTATTTGTATATTTTTGGGCGATGTAATATCGCTACAAGTAGATATTGGCCTATCACATACAGTGAGTTTTATACTACAGTGATGGTAGTTCCAATACAGTAGTAAGCGGGGGGTTGTGAGCAGGAGTGGATGACTCGTTTCCAAAGGCCTGAGAACAAGGTAAAATGTTGAGCATCTTATCCAGGATCCGTATGCCTCATCAAACATCAATACAACTTCTTTAACCATGAAATGATTGACCTGCAGAAGGCAGCATCAGTTAAAAATTATTCAATAGGATTATCTTGTCAAGGTCTTATCCAACCACTTCTTTACAATGAGGTAGGGGCTCATTAACATTTATACTGCAGTAGCTTTTTACATTGACAAGAGAGCATTTGAGTCACGATTGGTTTTACAAGATATCAGATTGGTGAGGATAATTAAATTATATCCCTGGCATAAATTACAAAGATTTGCATTGATTTGCGAGAGCTGTAAAGTTTGGCTGTGTTTGAGGAATTTTAAGCAACCAACTTTAACAAAACCTAATCTAATTGCCCGTGTGACCTTACTCAAGGAGAATAAAAGAACTCATCACAGGTACTCAGCTTGGTATTCAAGAAGTTGGCATGAGAAATAGCTTGGAATCTTCTTGGGATGATTTAGCCAGTCCAGAGCTTCCAGATGATGGTTAGGCCAGTCCAGCTTCAGGGGTAAATGGCCAGTCCAGAGCTATAGCGACTGTGGCTTGAAATGTTACACGTGTACAGTAGGTGCAGTACGTGGCGTATCAGTGTACGAGTGCAGCTGGTATAGTATAGTGTAGTAGGTAGGTAAGTAAGTAGCTTGTTATAGGCAGGTGAGTGGTCTCACAGTTGAGTGCTCTCAGTGAGTTCGCAGTGAGTTCACAACGAATGGGCTTCACAGCGAGTACTGGGCTTCACAGCGAGTGCACAGTGAGTGGGTGGCAGACGGTCCCCCTAATTCTGCACGTAACGTGAAGTGATGAGCACATATACACGGATCATAACCACATCACAAGTCCCATTGACAATTCTCAAAATATGCCAGGATAAAGTGCAGAAGGCAGCATTTGGTAAGGATTATTATCAAGCAACTCACCATTTAATCAAGTTCTTTGTTTCACATTCTTACAATGAGGTAGGGGTTTATTAAATTGATTTTATAAGTTATTGAGAGAAGCAGAAATAATTAAATTATCCTCGGCAGAAGTCTTAAGGATTTGCATGTGGTTTTTTAGAAACCAATTTTAGCAACATAAATCAGGAAATTAGACATAAAATAAAAATAATAAAATTGACATAAAATAAACAGGGTTCATTCTTACCCTTTCAATATTCATAAATCTGAATTAAATAATGACCACAAAATAATTGAGTTTAAACCTTCAAATGAGTAGCTTTTAGGTCTGTAATAATACAGAATTTTACCACATATAAAGGAAATATAATAATTCTTAAGGTGACAAAATTAGGAAAAATGCTATAAGCTAAATCCTAATTTGCATCAACTAGTCAAGAGGGTCTGGTCTTTCTAGTCAACAGAGTCTGGTTTTTCTAGTCAACAGAGTCTGGTTTTTCTAGTCAACAGAGCCTGGTTTTCTGGTCAACAGAGTCTGGTTTTATTTTTAAAATCATTGTACCTGGGTTTCTAATCAAGAGAGTCTGGTTTTCTAATCAACAGAGTCTGGTTTTAGTTTTAAAATCATTGTAATAATTATCACGACAATCTCTAGTGAGATTAATGAAATAAATGCTAACTTATATTCAATGAAATAATTGCTAACTTATATTTAATGAAATACATGCTAACTTATATTTTCACGTGCTATTACAGAGATATGAATGGTACATTGAGTGATACCGTTCATGCTACATTACCTCGATTTTCTAATCTCTAGAAACAATTCCTAACCCTTGATTTTGCTCTAATAATTCACGGTGCAGAAACAAACACTTAAAAAATCTAAACATCACCAAAGAACACAGATACACTGGCAAGTTAAACACAAAAATTAAGACAAGTTTGAAAATACTTAAGACATAGTATGCTCACAGGGAATTCTAACCTAACGTCACATGTTGAAGTTCAAGAGTGGCGTTGCTGAGAGAGCTACGTCTAGATAACGAGCGTGAGAATGTTGCCAGAAAAAGTTTTGATTGGAAATACTCTCTGGCTAACGCTCTTAATATAAATATTATTATTATAATGTGCACTAAATATGCACGTTTTAATTGTAAAAAAATCATAAAAATCACTCGAAGTTTAGGCCTATTTTTATTGCTAAAAATGAAGGTTATTTTATAAGCTATAAAGGGGTAGCAGGTCATGCTACAGAGCACACTTGCATAAACAACACAAAAGAAAAGAAATTAACACTTTAACATAAGATATGACACTTTAAAGCCTTTCAATATTAAGAGATCATACATATATTAGGGAAGAAAATAATGAATTTGATAATCACATGCTACCATGTACAAGGAAATGCACCTCTTAGAAAATAATGACTAAAAACATCACCATGACACAATTAAAAGGTTTTCAAGAAATTCTGACATGGCTGCCTAAGATGTTTTGTAGGGCCTCGGAAATATCGTAATTAATTTAGAATGATCTAAGAGTCGTTACAAAAATATGATGTATTTTAGTAATATTTTAGAGTTAGTTTTAATACTTATTTCCTGTCATTTGAGACTAGTATTTTAAAGTGAAAATTTAGTCGTAGTCGCGGCTTCAAAATTGTAACCCTCGTCTATAGGAGACCGTAGTCAACCATAGGCTAGGTGCCCGAAGACAATCGTATCACTCCCTTCGAAGAACATCACCTACGAAATAATTACTATACAAAAAAACAACTCGTTCCCTAAAGTTTCATATGAACACAAGTATTTCGAGCACCAGTTATTGACTCAAAGTCTGGAGATCTACAAGTTCTAGAAATATAAATCACAGGGACAATTCTAAGAATAATCACAAGTTTTAAAATACTTAAGAATAAAATGCTCACCAGGGAATTTTATACCACACGTCACATGTTGAAGGTTGGAAGTGAGGTTCTCGAGCTGGGACTTACTTCAACAATGCACGTGAAAATGTTACCACAAAGTTAAGCTTTAGTTAGAGAATACTCGATGGCTATTGTTACCTAATATAAAAATTATTACAAAAATGGGCACTTAATATACATGTTTTAACTGTAAGGAGTTAGTAAAAATTACTTGAAGTTTGATCTTATTTTTAGTAGTAAAAATGAAGGCAATTTTAATACTGGTAAATTGATGACATTTACGGGCGTACGTAGATCCTGCTAGAAGTTTGTGATGGTGGTGATTTTTTGCTAAGGTACTATACTTAAATAATGGGGGTTCTTATTCCATTGCTTTTGTAATGTATACTCGGAGAAAAATAAAAACTGTTGAGTTTAGACCCAGCTTTTATTCTTGCAGGAAGTATTAGCCTATAGGAGAGCTCCTCGTTTTTCAGTGGAAAGTTAGATCTTGCCAGAAGTACAGACCACACAGGTTGGAGGGGAGACCGCCAAGTTGTTTGCTGGGAAATTGGCTTCAGTAACAGTTATTTGTGATGGCTGTGGCTGATCTTAGCAAAATAATGTGTAGCGAATCACCACAAACGAATACCGCGATGAGGCTAGCCTTCATCGACCAATGAGCAAGCAGAACACAAGAAGGAAATCCAGAGACGAGGCTCGGTTTTCATTACCACTGAAAATACGACGTCGACCAATGAGATGTCCTGCTATGGCAGCAGTGCCCAGCCAACCACCATATACAGGGTGTCTCAAAAAAATGTACTCACCCTTTAACCGTTGCTAACATGCTGTCTTCTTTGTGTTGCAGGTGTGAGGTTCGAACCTTTGCGAACATGATTAAATGTGATTAAAGAATCATGTTTGCAAAGGTTCGAACCTCACACCTGCAACACAAAGAAGACAGCATGTTAGCAACGGTTAAAGGGCGAGTACATTTTTTTGAGACACCCTGTATAACGAGGCTGCTACGCTCTGTCTTTGACTCTTAATTGTGCTTGAAGATCTTGTTCTGATTTTATTCATGTTACTCAACGGCAAACTGATTAATTCAATGATAGCGTATTTTACTAACGGATATTGCGTGTTAAACCAGTAAAATAATAGTAACTATTGCGTTTTGTGATATTGATTTTTTGCCTGACCATTGACAGCTAGAAGAAAATGTTATGTTTTAAAGAGGGATCTCTGAAGGGCGTGAGTCAATTTTTTTGCTCCCTAAACTGAATATAACCTTTATCAGAAGGTAAGGTTGTTGATCGTCTTGTGCACCTCTAGTTGGAGGATTTAATGACAACACGTGGACTCAGCTTTTGTTTCTTTATTGGCCACGAGTAGAAGAGAGCTCATAACTATGGGAGCTAAAATATAAGGCAATTCAGGAACTAATTCTTGGCCTCAAATAAATATAAGGGATCCTATATGGTAAGTAATGCAGGAAGATATCCTGGGTTCAAATAAGTGTAATAGAGCCAATAAGGTTTAAGAACAAGAGGAACTAAAATGGCTTTCTTTGCAGAAAGGTTGCTTTTGCAAAGAAGACGGTTGAAGCTTGAATCTTGAGTGAATGAAACTTGATGAAACCAAGATCGGACGAATGAAGCTTGTATGAGTGAAGATGAAGAGCAGGATTGCCAGGTGTCTGGAAGAGGAGTTTAGACTAAATTTTCACATCCTCACAAACAGAAACAAGCACAAGCATCATCTGGAGCAAACTCAATCAATGACAAGGTCAATCAAAAAAATTAAGTGCAGCAGTAAGGCAGACTTACCTCAAAAATTTAAGAGAGCTGGAACTTAACCTTTTAAAGGTGTAAAATGCAAGTCCTCATCAAATAGGCAAGGAATCTAGTCTTCTTTAATAAAAGAGGCCCATATTTAAGGCTGAAACTCTACTGAGCAAAAGTTGCATTCAGTGAACATGAAAATCATTCAGACAAGATGATTGAGTCTCAATTAGTTTAATCTAATCTATTGAGCAAAGTTACTTGATTTTTAGTGTTTGATTTAGAATAAGTTAAATCTAGAGAGGGAAATAATTATTTGACTCATATAATAATTAAAAAGTTTTGAGCGCAATTGTTGAACAGACAACGAGAGGTCTCGTGCTAAAGGTCGATTAAGTATGGTAGGGCCTAAATATTCAAGCACGAAAGTAATTTTCTTAATTCTGCAATATTACTAAGATACAGGTAACTAAGAGTATTAAAACTAGGATACATCTAGTTTCCCAGTTAGCAAGAAGGCTGACATTCAGATGTTGATTAAAGTTTCACCATAAATACCGAAGTTTTTACAGGGTGTTTTGAAGTTCAATTTTTATGGCAATTTTTTATGGGTAATAAATTCCAAATTAAGAAACACTCTCATCAAGAGGATGACAGAGGTGGATAATAACTAGGCTTGAAATCAAGGAATCTAGATACATGAGGCCTAGTAAAAAATATAACCTGCATATACTACTATTGGGTAAACTTCATAAAAGCTGAGGTTTAGTTTTACACCTAAGGCGAGGACATCTGGGTATATATGATTATTTAAAAAGAATAATATTTACCTAACCAGACAATCTGACATCCCTATACATATAGGACAAGACACAATCTGGTTTAACCAGGAAGTTTGTTAAATATGATCAGAATAATGCTAATCAAATGGCAGTGCATGCTAATTTACAAACAATGGTGATGCCTGAATATCCCATTTCTAGGTTGCTTAGTTATAAGACGCAGATTTTTGACTTAAGCAGGTCAGTTCTGATTAAACCAGAAATAAAATATGTACTAAAACACAAATGTCCTAGGGAATTATTACTCACAAAAACAAATACAGGCACAATATAACAACCTGATAAGATTAAATAGTTATATAAAACGAATGAAAAATCCTAATTAGAGCATGAATAAAATATATCCTAAGCAATGTAAAAAATATAATGGACATCCTATGACATAGTTAGAACTAAAGGAAACCAAACAAGTTATGATATATCACATTATGGATATCCTTATCTAGCGGTTGTATCATCTGGGGCAGGATATGCCCAGCAAACCATAATATCAAGGTTAATCCATAAAACTCAAGATTTTGAAAAACATGACCAGAGGTAATATACTTGCAGCACTAGAAACGCTACAATGATATTAAGAGCGAATGATTTATCGATAATGCATGGATGGGAATTTTTAAACAAAAATTCTATACTTCCAAGTAAGCAACACAAAACGATGTAAGGATAATATATACGTATTTTTTAATGAGAGAAAAATAAGATAGTATTTTCCTACAACCATAATTATGCAATATTGACAGCGCAGCATAAAGGTAAACTGCAAGCCTAGGTAATAATAATAATTACAGTGCATTTTTACATTACGCATATCTTACAAAAATAACACACATGAAATATAACAATCCTTTACTTACAATATCCTAAAAATATAAGTGAATTTAATATATATATATATATATATATATATATATATATATATATATATATATATATATATATATATATATATATATCCAAGTCTTAAACACAATTAAATAGAGACTCACTGAACAACACTTCACTTTAAGGCACTAAAACTTACGTTGTTCTCCGTACAAACGATAAATTATGAGTGACGTATTTTAAAAGTGCCGGTGGTTGGCTCGTGAAGTAAGAATAATTTTAAGAATATAGCGAATTTTTATAAATAAAAATTTACATGAACCTCACTTAAAGTTACAAAAACCTACTCATAAAAATACAAAGAATTTATCGTAAAAAGTACGATTTAATTTGTATAGGGGTTACTTAATACGCAATATTGAAAATAATTGGGGCATGAGCAGCGATAGTCTTCAAACATGTCCAGCAGCTGTTACACTGGACGCTTGGTGTAAGCCACACCTCAACCACGCTCATTGACACGCCCCTAAGAGCCTCTAATTCAAACTGCAGTGCAGAGGACGGGGATCTCTCTTGAAGCATCACTACTTCTGTGAAGACCTTATCGATAAGCACCGTCAGTACTCATAAGATGTTAGTATTAAGAATTTAAAACCCAATGTACATGTACTATATACTCTATTGAAAATAAAGTTTATTTATTTATTTATTTATATCTATCAAGCACTTCCAAAGTCAATATCTCCACCAAGAACTTTCATCATCTGAATAACTCAACACACAGCCAACAGAAGAGCAAACGAAGAAGAAATCAGCCACCCTGTCTACGGACAGAATGGGGCTCAAACAACCTACGCACTAAGAAGAAGTGCACGCGCTACATCTCGTCATGCGCTCCAATTCGGCACGTCCAGGCAAGATGTCAGTACATCGGTACTCGACGTCAAAACGTGCGCGTCAAAGAACGAAGAAACAATAACTAATAGAATATTCAAATGCCTTAGTACAAAGTATTAACACGTTGCCTCTGATTGCCTGACTGGTGTAAATCTTCACTTTGTACGCAAAGTCACTAGAAGGATCTGAAAAGATTATAGAACCTAACCTAAGTGGTCCACATACGTACCACTTCGGAGTCAACGTGTTAAACTCATCGTGTCTTCAATTACTTTTTCCTCTATTGGGTTCCTCGACTGTCCCTTACTCCTCCAGGCGCTCACTCCGAGTAAGATATAAGATAAAGATATTAATGTCTGCTCGGAGAAAAGAGATGTCTGAGGGTTGAGCCTGAGGAATAATATTAAAGAGATCACTACAAATGCATTTGCTCAGTACAGTGTGTTGGTAAGTTCAGTGCAGAGCTTACAAAGGATGTATCACTTGGAAGTCGGTACATGCAGTGTTAGGTAGTTGCGCCGCAATTAATTAAGCCTGCAATTGCGATCGCAACTTTTTTAGATGCAGTTGTGGTTGCATTACCACTATTTTTGAAGAGTTGCGAATTGGGTTGCGCCGCAACTAATTCGAGGAAGTTTCACCGCACGTTGCAACTGCAACTTTAAAAAGTGTTGGTTGAAAAAAGTAACTGCTGTGCGTATACCTTCGCATCGTGCAACTGCTTTGTAGGTGTAGTCTTAAGGCTCTCGGTCTGCCCGTGTTAGTGTAGCTATTGTTTAGGGGTGTTATGAATAGGTACTGTCTGCAAAGACGACTTAAATGCTTACGAGCTCCAGTGAAATATATAATCTGTTATATTAATACTCTATGCCTGTACATTTTTCAGAGAAATTTTTACAGATACATATATAAAAAAGTTTCATTTGATAAAAGTAAGATGGATTGATTTGTGACTGAGACTAAATGTATATCGAATACCACTGTAACGGCTGGTCACTGTAGCACAAGCAATGGTCCAGAGAAAATTGCTGTAGTCGGGGATTCTACAAGTGAAACAACAGAAACTAAAATGACGAAATGTGATTAAATACAAAATTCCGGCCTTCCTTATATGATTTTTTCAAGTACATCAGCACTTGCAAGGATAGCGGTAGTATGATATTCAAATGTGTTAAGAGGTTGCCGATAACGAAATACCACAAGGCACAAAAAAGTATCTCTACAGTCTGTGAAAACATAGCGAGGATTCATGCGGAGGTAATTAAAATTCGCATTTATCGCTTATACAGGGTAAAAACATAATACGGCGGTTATGATCTATTAACCCGTATTGCTAAATGTTTATATTTATGATATTAGTAGAAAGAATATGATAGGGCCGACAAGTATTTAAGGTAAATAGTCAACTTTTTATCTCTAGTTCTTTTTACTGAGTCGATTTTAAACCTGAATTCATTTATTTAAATTTGAAGTGTTGACAAGTTTCAATGAGTGTGTGAAAAAAGAAAGTACCTAAAGATCATTTCAGGAAGAAAAGAGATTTGTCTGGTGAAGGTGATTATGATGATGAGGGGAGTACCCCTAGAAAACAATACACGCAGTTGGACATTCCACAGGCAATGGGTCTGAATAGATATATTCGTCTGAATTCTTGCAACAAGACTCTAGAAAACAAAATTATGAAATTTTTCATCGAAAATATCTTGTCACTCAGAATCATTGAGAGTTGTTTTTTATCGATATGATAGAATGTTCATTAGGCCAGAAATTCTCTATGACTCGAAAGATTGAGATATTTGAATGTGAGGTTACGTCATTGAAAGAAAAGCATAAGTAAAAGCATAAGTAAAGTATGTTGCAACTGCGGCGGAGGCCTGGACTTGCTGGAACAAGTGAATTCAATTAAACAAATAAGAATAACGTAAGTTAGAAATTTCCCATTTGTTATCAAACTAAAAAATATGTTAAGTAAAACATATGGTATTTTCCAAATGTCACTTAAAACAATATGATTCCCTCAAAAAGGCTATGTAGCATTGTTAAAGATACAAATTACTTTGAAACTAGTATATAAATGTTGGATAACGCCCATTAAATGTTTAATAAAATATGAAGTATTAGAAATGAAGTATAAGTACCAATGTCAATTATATACGGTCAATTTACAGATCATATCTTGGCGTAACTGTTCTCTGGATCGACCCCAGACTCCCTCCAGAAAAAAGGGAGTGTTAGCTTGTCGTCTTAAAGAAAAACATACATTCACTGTGCACATTCAAGAGCCATTGAAAACATTCATATACAGTTCGGCATACAAAACAAAACATCTGCGACTACTACAGACAATAGAAGTAACTTTCTCAAAGCTTTCAGGTGAGATATATTAACGCTTGTAAATCGAATTTATTATGCCCATTTAAAAAATGACACCAATATAATAATAGATAAGTAATATCATAATCCATACACTTCGTACATGGTATAAAAATTTATTTAATGAAATTTCAGTAGAGAAAAAGAAGCATTTTTTACAACGATTGCTGTCGATCCCATTCATTTGGTTGGCGAGCCAGAACAGGAATGTAGTCAGGTGCAGTCCACTTCTTGTAAAGCACCACGAAACGAAAGTGACTGCGATACTGACATTGAAGATGATGCTGACGATACAGTGGCTGAAGATGTTGCAACAATTCTTGATCAAAGTATGGAAATAACCGAAATTTGAAATACTCACTATTCATGAATGAAAAGCTAGTATTTATTGTACATGATCGACGATGCTTGACGTATTTTTTGCTGTTTCGATAGTGACCATCCATATATTTGATGGTCATAATGTGTGTACATATTTAATGGCATCAAATACCCAAAGTATGAAAACTTTTATAAGATTAAATCGTTCCAAGGGTAATAAAATGTATTTTTCAAAGAAAAACATCTTTAGTCTTTCCATTTCAGGTTGGCAATCTTTAGAGCTAGACGGAGAATACTATACTCGTACATACTTTACCAAGGCACATTCGTTGCGTCACCCATACTTTGAACCTCATTGCAACTACAGACGCTGCAGCAAAAAAGGGACAATCCTGGAAATTATGAGTACAAAAAGATTTCGAGTTTGGCGTTTAGTAAAACACAAACTCTGTGGAAGAAACAATCTCGAAGTCCTCAAGCAGCTGATATTATCAAAGACGGGCTAGGCGGTCAACAATTTATTATCCCAGGAGCTACGAGATGGAACTTTTTCCATGATGCTGTATGCCGTTTGAATAAAGTGCTAGACTGAAAAGTAAGTGCTCTAACAATGATTTGCAAGAAAGTGCTCTAACAATGATTTGTAAAACTTTGCGTCTGTAGAAATAATATTTTACAAAGAATATGAAATAGAAATGAGCTGTCTTGCTTGACGTTTATATATGTATATTGCAAAGAGAGGAGAGAGCCTACGTGGGAATTCTCATGCCAACTATCACAGTTTGCTTGAACTTATTGCAGGGCGCGAAAAAGAAAGAATTGTCAGTGTGTGGCGCTCTTGGCGCTGTCATTGATAGTGGAATCAGGGAAAGATTCAGCCAAGCAATCGATGACGATCATTGTTTGCTAGCTGCTGCATTCCATCCTCATTTTAAGCTCAAATGGATGAAGAAAAATGAAAAATTAAATTACGTTATGACAGAAATGGCCTTAGAAATCAAGAGTATAGATACTATGTCTTACGAAAGCAGCAGCACGAAAACTGAGACAGATGAGGATTTCTTCTACTCCCTATCCAAAAATAATAAGCGCACCAAGAATAAAAAAGATACTTCAAATGAAATAAAGGAATGATTGAAAGAGGCTGTCATTAATCGGTCCAAACATCCAGATATTCATCAGGCCATGTTTCCCAACAGTAACTTTATTTCGTGCTTCATAAAGTCCAGTACTTCAATCCCCTCAAGTGCTACTGTTCAACGGCTTTTTCATCATGTAAAGAAATACTGAGACCTATGCTTGCTCGTCTTTCAGACAGCCATTTCGAAACGCTTACATTTCTGAAAAAGAATCAATGGTAAACTAGGCTATTTAAATGAACTTGAACAATTAAGTACAGTGTTTTAATGTTTCATAATGAAGCAATTAACATTACCACCGTCCTGAAAGTAAAATATCGCAAAAGTGATTCGCGGCGAAAATATAAATAGGATCTAAGCTTAGTCAGCGGTAAAATGATTTGAAATCCTGTGACTTATACGTCACTCTTTGAGCCCAAAATACTTTTTTTCATTGAGGATTATTTATTTTTGTTTCTATGAGAGCTGTACACTTGCAACGTTTTAAAAGTATTTATGGTACATAATAGTTGCAGTTGTTAATTGCGGTTGCGACCTCAACTGTTGAATTAGAGTTGTAACAGTTGTGGATGCACTGCAATTAATTTTCCATTTACGTGCCCAACTCTGGGTACATGAAGTGTCAATGAAATCACCAATTGTAAAAAAAGTGTTAGCTGCAATAAGTCTGTTGTTAGCAGTTTTATTGTTGTTGCAATAAGTTTGTCGTAATCACCACTAGCAGTGAGTGAAGAAAGGAGTTACTGCGTCTTTTACATGACACGACAGTCGCGAATTAGAAAGTCAACGAGTAAGCGTCATTGCAGGGTGTCTTTACATATGTAGGTATGTAGAGCAAGCTTGAACCGTAATCTACTTTTGCCGATATGTGTCTTAGTTAACGAGCAGCCGAGTTAATTGTTAATTACATATTAGGTATTTCACTACGTGATCATAAGAATTATGCATGAAACTGTGAAAATTTGTGAAAATTAACAGTGGAAATTACGTCCTATTTTTTAGTGATGAAAATGAAGGTTCATATTTTATACTAAATCATATTGTAAATGTGCATGTAGTAATAAATGAATGGTACTCAGAATAATAACATTCCTTCTACATATATAACATGTGTTTGTGTTCCACAATTGTAGAGTAATTTAAAGAATAATAATTCTTGAAGTAATTTGAAAAATAATAATATGAAAACTAAAATGTCGAACTTGTGTTACTCTTCTGTAGCTCTAGTGTTAAGCAAATAAATTAAAATTTTGCATACAACTGCACGTTTTCCTTGAATTTCAAAACAGTGCTTCTTGTTTACACAATACTCAAATAACGATTCCAACCGTTTTTATATAGGTCGTAATTTGAAAAAAATACTTGGCAAACTTATGAAAGCTTCTGACTAAAGAATTTTAACGGAGAGACAAGTGAAACTACGTGATTTCAATATTTAATAAATGAGCTTGTTAATGTTTTTTCTGCAATCAAATAATGTTATACTTGTTTTATCTCATTCTGCATTTTTTGCATACTACACTTGTCAATTAGTACTGCATAACATCACGTCTTCGATCAGGCTTAATAACCTCGGCTGCGGGTGGAAAGAATTATACAACTTGGGCAGTACTTTGAGGGGGGGATAGAGAGAAGAAACTACATATTTGACTTAGTGAATGAGTAGTCTTTATTCTATAGGGGTTCAGTAAATATTTAATATAAGAGGGGTTGCATGGTTTCTCCTGAAATATATTTTGCAAACTACCTTAACAACAAAATTCATACATGTCTGTAACTTTCTTTGAAGACTTTTAGGTATATGTAGCATGAGTGCTACCATTCATATTACATTGTATACACGTTTACAGTACAATTTAGTATGGAAATATAAAACTTTATTTATATCACTAAAAATTGTAATAATACAACCATAAAATGTTACTAACTTCTTATAATTAAAATGCATGTTTGAAGAAAACATTATTGTCATATTTCTTAAATTGATTAACAATAGCCATTGACTTATTTCCAATTAGAAAGTCATGCTCTGGCATCAGCACACGCGCTAGTAGGTTCGAGCTATAAATAGGACTTACTTTCAGTTGGAGGGCTTATTCAAATCAAACCCGCGTTCAGTGGTTATATAGATCTGACTCCCGTAACTCTTTCTTCACTCACTGCAAGTCTGCAACCGTGATTTCACAACAAGCAACACACTCACTGCAGGAGGAGATTTCACTACAACCAACACATTTACTGCAAA
>VCRD01000864.1:24631-57781 GCA_006783055.1 Trinorchestia longiramus
TTTTCTTTTCTTCTTCCGGAAACTGCGTCGCAGAAGCAACAACACAACACTGTTCAGGCCGCTGGACTGCCTCATGTACTTGAATTTTTGAAATAACTCATAGTTTAGAGGCATTCACGCATGTCTTTTGATTCTTCGAAAAATACAGTACAGTCCTTTACAGTAGGAGGGAAACTGACTACTGAAACACACCGGAAATGGCTCGTTTTTAACTTGCTTACTGCATTGGAAAAATGTATCTTACGATTTCAACTTTTCTTTTCTTTTAGAGTTACGTGAAGAAAAAGTGCAATCAGGATACCAATAAATGAATTCTGTACCAATACAAAATTTGTAGGACAAATTCTTGACAATTTTATATTCATATAAAAGATTAAGAAATAACACAACGTGAGTCAAATCTTTGAACCCATCTCGTAACCTTTTTTTAACCTGAACCCATCCTAAAATAAAAAACTTTGTCCCAACATATCAGACAGTACAGTATCATAAAGTAGAGCACGAATTCACCGAACGTGGAATCGGGTTTACAATTCTTAACGCTAAGATCTTAAAACCAGTGATGATGCTTCCAGCGACTGTTGCCGTCCTCTGCAATGCGACTTGAATTAAAAGCTCGTATGGGAGCTGAGTGAGTTTGATGAAGGTCGTAACTCTAGATGTCCTACGTTGCAGCACGCAGGTCGTATATCTCGTCAACCAATGATCATACAGAAATCAACCACGACAACTCCGGGACTTGAACCCAGATCTCCTGCAACGCAAGTGCACTCACCACTTGACAACTGGAAAAGTTACTATAATTTAAAGATGTTTAAATAGTTAGCCCAATGAAAGTTCATCCTTTTTACTAAACAATCGTACCTGCACTTCAATATAACAGTGCTGATTTCAGTGTTGATTTCACACTTTTATGTGTGACGTTTGTTACTTCTTAGCACAATTTGGCCACATTGGTGCTCAAGTATAAAGATTTAAATCAATAACTTGTCAAATATTTCCTACGCTAATAAATTAACTACTTCTAAGTCTCAGATATTCGAACTGCCTTACTGTAGTCGCATTATCAACAAACCAGTTTACATATTTATTCAAATTAAATCTGGAAGACTTTAGAGGTTTTTCTTATAAAGTTGTTATATGTTCAACTGGCAAGTCTTTAAAGATCCTTGTCTGCAGTCTCCTGCAGTGTCTGCAGTCTCCTGTAGTGTTTGCAGTCTCCTGTAGTGTTTGCAGTCTCTTTCTTTCTTACTACGAATTTTCTTCATTCTATTTATTTGTAGATGTTACAACCCGGTCTCTAAACCTGCTTTGGTGCTTGCAGGGAATTTAAAATGAAAAACAATTTGCCTCTCCTCTTTTAGCTGAACTTTATACTTTGGAAGAATATTTTGTCTCTCAGGAGGAGAATTTTCATTGAAATTCTTTTCAGAACTGCTGGGGACCAAAAGGACTTCCGTGTTTGCGAAGACGGTAAAGGAAAGAGATAATTTACATCTAAGCTATTTTCTCCGTACCTTCTAAAATTATTTTTGGCAAATGCATACAGCTTTTTGATAACTCACGTATCACTTACGGGGTTGTAAATATTCCAAAACCCGTAATAATTGTTCTAATAGAGGTAATTATGAGGATTTTCATTGCATACAAATGGAAAAATCAAACTATTATTACAATTTTTAATAGGATTGTTTACTTATTATGACTGTAACTTCTATCTTTTAGCATTAAGATCATTCTTCGTAATTGTAGATGATTGTTAGACTCCCTTTCGAGTAATATTTTTAAAATTTATGAGAAGTTTTCCAAAAATATTATAATACTATACTTGCATTTAAAGATAAAAATTATGCTCTTGAAATTATGCTTTTAAATAATCGTAAAATGAAAATTAGAAACTTGAAAATAACGTTCAAATCGTTCGCTGAGCATCAGTAAAACAAAACACATATTAGGATGTATGAATGAAATTAAATGATGGTATTAAAATTTAAAGATTCTATCAAAGTTTGGGGAAAAGATAACAACGAACACATCTCGTGATTTCTATTAATTTCTTCAGGAGGTAAGTATTGCATGGTAAACAATAGCAATGAAGTTCTACATTACGTGACACATGGAGCAAAAATAACATGAAAATACAAAAATACTCCTATTAAAGTGACAAGGAGGTAAGTATTGCATGGTAAACAATAGCAATGAAGTTCTACATTACGTGACACATAGAGCAAAAATAACATGAAAATACATAAATACTCCTATTAAAGTGACAAGGTGGTAAGTATTGCATGGTAGATAATAGCATTGCGGAACTACATTACGTGATAAATAGTGTAAAAATAACATGAACGTACATAATGAAGTACCTAATCTTCGGAGCCACAAGATTTGCTGTAGCACCTGTAGAAGACCCGGATGTAATCCACGACTCAAAACTTCATCGGCGTCCGAACAGGACTTTATTTGGTCACGTTTCTCTTCTTCTCCAAAGCTACTTTTTCTCTCTATGGCGCCAAGTAATTTTCTCAGAGCGTCATCAGGATGAGCAATCCAATATATTGTAAAATGATTTGGCCGTGGCCTGACGTTGGTGTTACTCAGGACTGTTTTCGAATGATTTTGGCCGAGCTCTTTCATCAGCGTGAAAGCATTGGCAATTTTTCTATGCGTTAATAAAACTTAGAAAATGTTTTGAAAAATGTGCTGCATACAGTGAATTATCAATCTCTAGGCATGTAAATCCTGACCTAAAAACTCGTCATAAAAGAAGGTGCATCAGTAGTGAGGTTTATTCTAACAATCACTGAGGTTTGTTAGTTATTGCATATGTTTCAAATATCAATCAAGGCTGGATACAAGGAGTTGATCAGGTTATTCACTAGTTTGGATAATGTTTATGACTCTCTGTTTATGTATGATGAAAATTTTTCTTTAGATAAAATAATTCTATCCTCATTCTTGCTTGAAAGTTCAAATCGGAACACTTTTCTGTTCCTGGAACGCATGTTGCTCGCAAGAGCTTTTAAAACACAATACTACATTTTCCACAAAGATTTTGCTGCATGGATCACAGGTGATAAAATCAAACACAAAATACGCGAAGCAAGTTGTATAAAATCAGCCATTCAAATATTTCCAAAAAACCGATATGTGAAGAATTGTGAATGCCATCCTTGTTACGCCTGTAGTTTACCAAATGAGGCATTAGCTCAGAATTCAACGATGTAGAGTAACTTTTTGTGTACACGTGAAATAGTTGGTGACAGTCTTCAACTAGAGTTATATGTTCATGAGTCTTTCATGCTTAATCCCCAGTGGAAATCATAGCCATACACAAACTTCTAGTCCAACCTGTGCAGCGTTTTCACTTTGTCTATTACGTAAACGATATTATGAACTCGATATTGCTGAAGTGTCCTCGGAAGGTAAATAGGTGAAGGCAACATCAAGAATGTTTGGGCTGTAGCTCAAGCAGCTGTTGGTGTTATGGCAGTGCATTCATGCCCTTCACCTTCCAATTAGTTGCAATTTTTTTGGATTTAATTCTTGTTTCCAGTATTATATGCCGTATATCACATGATTGACAAAACAAGTCAACAGCAGGCAGCTGTTGTCAACGAATTCGCGCAATGAATTCATTGGGCAAATTCAAGAATTCATGAATGAATTAATTGTTCAAAGAACAAGTCAATGAATTCGCCCGCTTTAAAAAATGCTGCCATCAGTTTGAAGGTTATGATTGTTCTGAAGCAGAGATGTCCCTTCCACGAAAGGTCAGAGCGATAAAATTGCTGCTGTGTTGTTTGTCTTTTCAACGAGTTGGGTGATTTTAAGTTCATTTATGTTTACATTATTTTATTGTAAATCTTTATTTAATCCCATTCTGCGGTAGTTTACATCATAGTATGTCTTCTTGAATAAGTTGTTGAAGATATGAATAGTTGCACTGCCTTCCTATTTATTATTTTTTCATGAAACTTTCGTTCATTCGAGGTAAATGGGCTATCCAGAGGATGTATATTAATTAATGTAGGCTTCTTGTTTCGTGCATAAAAGCTTCCAATGTAGAAATGAAAATCAAGCAAACAAACAAACAGACTTGCAAACCTGTAGCATACAATACAAAACATGAAGACAAACAGGCCTGCAAGCTTGTGGCTTCCAATGTAAAATAAACAAACAAACAGGTCTACAAGCCTATGGCTTCCAATGTAAAACACATCGACAAACAGGCCTTTAAGTATGTGGCTTCCAATGTAAAACATATAGACAAACAGGCCCACAAGCCTGTAGCGTCCAGTGTAAAACAAACATAGATACAGACTTGTGAATTCTATTGAAGTTTATAATTGCATGAAACGCACGAGTGAAGTCTCTCTGTTGTGAGTTCATTAAGAACGAGACTGCGGTAATGTCTTAAAAACCTCTTGATGAGGTCGTTAGTAGGTTCTGGTGATCCGCTCTCTAGGCCATCCAACGAACGTGACGTGTTTCCATGAAATGGACTCGTGTCTGAATGCGCATTCACGAATTTGTACTCTTTCACTTTTGACATGAAGTTTAGAAGCCATGAAAATAGAATTATGTTGTAATGTGATGAATTTTTAGATGAGGTTTACGTAACTCAGATGAATTTAAACACTGACTTCTGTTGAAGCGATGTTTTTCTTAGGTCTAAATTGTTAATGAGAAATAGAGCTGTTATGACTTGGTGTGTTTGAAGTTTGTGAAGAGCTGAAGTCTTCCTGAAAGTTTAGGCTGGTGCGGCAAAGTGAAATAAACTCCATTTAAAAAAAATCCTGAACAACTCTTGAGTGAAAATTGAGCGAGAACAAAGTTGCTGGATTTATATTCGTCTTCAATATACAATGTACACTACGCGGGACAGTATGAAGTCAGTCACTTTTAACCCTGAATGTTTGTACCCTAACGAAATACGAACATTGAGTACGAGGTGTAAATTGATTTTAGATTTATTTTGTAGCTGAGAATTATTTCCTCGCCATGGAATGTTAAAACACGCCTATTTTGAGATCGACTTCAAAATTGATTAAATATTCTCCTAAATTGAAGATGTCAACATGCTAACTAAACAAAGAGGGAAGTCGTCAAACATGATGCATGGCATGCTTGCAGGCATACCGAGACTTGACGCGAGTCCTGGTCTTCGCTCCTCAAGTTCAGTTTCAATTACGAGAAGTTGTCTCTGAGGAAACACTCTTCGAGAAGTTTTTCAAAGAATAAATTACCGCTAGTGAAGTAAAGTTATTCACGCAAGCACAAAACTGCAAGTTGTGTGCATAGAAACTACACTCATGAACTGTGTATAGAAAAACAAAGAAAAAATCCGTTTGATTTTTAATCAAGTTGATCGAAAAAGTATGATATAACATTGGGTTTTCAAATGCCTTTTAAGAAAATTTTTGGCTTAGAAATATTTTAAACTACTATATAGGAACGATGTCTAATATGGAATTCTTGGAGAAATACTTGAAAATTGAAATAATCAAAACTGAAAAAAGCGTCTATTCCAAGACAGGTTACATACAACGCATGTATATCACGATTGCGATGTACTTCAACTGTGTGTATGTTATGAACTAAATGTTCTTCAACTGAGTGCATCATGAACACCACGTATCTCAACTGTGTGCATATTATGACAGTAAGCTCTTCCACTGTGTCTCATAGAACTAAAAACTCCAAGGCCTAACTTCACATTAAACATTTGTTGAACTTTGAGCTTCTTGAGATTGGACTAGCAATTTTAAATGGGAAAAATATTATTAAATTGGCTGAAACTTCAGCTCTGAAAAGTTTCGTTCGCTACTTTTGAGTGGTTTTAAAAGATTTTCATGCAGAAGTCAGGACCATCAGTTTCCAAAGAAAATTATATCAGTCAGAAATTTTTACGAGAAGTGTCGAGCAGACGCTTAAATATCGTTTTCGATATTAAATACCAAAGTCTGTTAAATATCGTTTAAATATTAATAGTGTTTCATATCTCTGACGCATGTTTTCCACCTACTTTTAGGATTTAGAATTTTTCTTGTTCATTCAACTCATTGAATTTATTTTAAGCCATACGTTCTGAATAACATTTATTATGTGTCACGGATTTTGGACCGAAACATGAAAAAACGTTGGATCTCACTAGAGGTGTAGTTGAAGTTACTCCATGATTTGTTCAATCACAAAAATTTGCTCAACTGGAGCAATAGATGATAACAAAGTAGAGTTGTATGTACAGGGTCAGGCAAAATGATCTGACACATTTGTAGGTTAAATCAAATGCAAATGAAGTAAAGAAACAAAAAAGTGTTTTTAATTTCGAAAAGTACATATAATGCCATTTTGTTTCATTATGTTTTAAAAATTAAATCAGTCAAATGGGATCCATTATTGTCCACACACTGTCGAAGGCGTTCACGAAAGTTATCTATAACTCAGTGGGTCATTTCATGTGGAATGGCAGTAATTTCTTGACGAATTGCATCTTAAAGTTGTTCAAAAGTTGTTTCAAAGTTGTTTAAGATGTTTCAAAAATGGCATTATATGTACTTTTCGAAAGTAAAAACACTTTTTTGTTTCTTTTCTTCATTTGCCTTTTATTTAACCTACAAATGTGTCAGATAATTTTGCCTGACCCTGTATGTAGAGTTGCTAATTAGTTTCTGATAATAATACTGATACAGAAGCAGATTTTTTCCATTTTAAGGGGTTGGTGAGAAACGAATGTCATGCACATCAACCATAGCAACGTTGGCCTGCAGAAATGCCTAGACACGTACTATACTCTCTGTCTAGGCCTTCGATTTTGAGTAGAAGAACAATCTCGTACCCTACTTACGATTTCTTATACTTCATCAAGCGTGAGGTCTTCCCTTCTGTTCAGTTTCCTTGAGAGAGAAGCTATGTGCGAGACCAGTTAGTTACTAGTCCACTTCATACGAGTACACATTGGTTAAATGTGTTCATTTAAGTTACGACTATAGACACCTGTTTCATTCAGTACCCCTCTCACTTCAAACACCTTCTATTTAATTTTAACTTCTTCGAAGACACTTCTCACTTTTAATTTCGACTTTTCAGCAATAAATGGTATTTCATTATTCTACTCCACTACACCTCCACATACTCAACGCACCGTATCCGCACTACACCCTCTCATTGTGTGCTCGGGGATTAAAAGTTCACTGGAGTACAAATGTAATTTTGCGAGCTGGCAACAACAGGGAATATTGGACCGGAGCTCGAGGGTACGAGGGTTCAGCTGTTGAGAAAGTGAAAATGGTTTTGCCCTGCCATTATTTAGGCAGCTATTTGCTTGGCATTGGTTAATCCAGGTTTGCTAAACTTGATCAGTTAGCGACACGTAACCGCGACGTGCTGGACCGCTTTGGTGCATGTTTTTGTAGCGTATTTGTAAATAAACATTTATCTGTAAGGTACGTATAAAAAGTAGCTTGTAATCAGTTCATTCTGGTTCACTCCCACAGAGACCCAGGTATATGGAGTAGGTAGTTCTAAAAACATGTTTCTTCTATTCGTGATCTAGAATAGCTTTATTTTGAACTTATAGAATTTGAAAATCGGTATTTTTAAATTCTATCACCACATTTGGATTAATAAAGCCTGCTAAATTTTTATGCCCTACATATTGTATGAAAGTTTTGCATTTCTTTTCCAGTTGACAGAAACTTTAGAGGAAGTTCAGGGGAGCTGTTCGATACTCGTAATCAAAGAGACTGAAAAAATAGATATTAAATTTCACACAAAAAAGTTTTCTTTTGAAGTTGAACATTAATCTACATAATTAAAACATTTACGGTATATATTATGGAGATAATTAAAATTGAATGTATTAATAGTTGATCAATGGTAAAAATGCAGTAAATGAACAAAGCAATAAGGAAAGAACGTTTGCAAATTAATAAAAAGTAAATTCTACATAGTTTTTTCCTATACATATGGACTTTCATCATGCAAAATTCGAGTTTCAATCGAAAGCGACTAAAGTACGCACTCGCACTTGACTTAGCAACAATTTATTAAAGTCTTTAAATGACCACAGCAATCAGATTTCGTTTGTTTAAAATTTGATTAAAGGGCTTGATTGAAACTTTGATCACGAGAGTCAGCTTGAAATCAAATTATCTGAGTGTAGAGTTTCGAATCAACATTTGTCGTAACTTGTTGAAGCATGTAACATCATACCACACTTGTAACATCATACCTCACATGTAGCATCATACCTCACATGTAACATCATACCTCACATGTAACATGCCTCACTTATAACATCATGCCTCACTTATAACATCATACCTCACTTGTAACATCTGTCGTGAGATTTTTGATATATGCATAGGTTTTCATATTTCAGGGCGATGTGTAAAATGTATGTATCGACATATGTATCCACAAAGTGTATGTATCGACAGCTACGTCAGAGGCGTGGGACTACAGGACGCCGTCGGTACAGCTGCGTAAACAAACACTTGACGGTCAGCAAGGCACGAGAAATATGCTGAGCTCCACAAGACGATAAGCACAATAGAGCGGTTGAGTTACGGAGCTTGAGACTCTACGACAGAAATTAGAAATGAATAACAAAAGAAAAAAGTCAAGCTTGTATAAGAAGGCCATGAAGCAAAAGAAGTGAGGACTTGGAAACTAGATCTCGGCGATGATGTATTATAGACTGTTGGGACAGAGAGCAACATTTAGGTCTAGGGCATAGGGGAAATTAGAGGGCGCCGTGATGAGAGGGAAAAATTAGCAGCATTTTTATGATGTTATATCGTGAGTGTTTAACAGTGTAGCCATCATCAACAGCGAATCTCCAGTGTAAGAGCCAGTTTAATATGATTATTTTCTTTGTGATCGAGGTTAGCGACAGGGTAAATTTCGTAACTGGATTTGAAAGCCATCATTTAACTTAATTGTTCCGCACTTATCCGTGTATAATGGGGAAAGAATTGATTGCGAAGTAGCAAGGAAAGGGAAGGGAAATAATCAGTTATTGCTAATATATTGCAATTGTGAGTGTTAATATCGAGGCCTATCATCAGCAATGAATCCCCAGTGTAATAGCAAGTTAATATTATTATTGTCCATGTGATCGAGGTTAGCGACAGGGTAAATTTCGTAATTTGTCGTGAGCGCCATTGATTTAATTAACATGTTCCGTATGCACATTTAATTATTCAACTGTTACGTATACAATTGATGCATTAATGATGCACTGTTTAATAGGATATCATGTTGTGGGTTATATGCCAAAATGTGGTAGATGACTCACATTTCCCATCTCGTGAAGTTAGAATAGCATGTATTAAATCTTTTGTGTGTCTCATTACCCTCATCTTGCTATTGAAAAGAAGTTCTGGGAACACCTTTTAACATATCATGTATTCAGAGGATTAGAGTCCCTCTAGTACGATTACGTATGTATATTTGTTGCATTTAATTAAATTGTGTTAATTACAAGTATTAATTAAAATATGATGGTAGGACAGCATACAGAAAAACCATGCATTGAAACCAAGATTACGTTAATCATGAGAAAAAAAGAACTTATCAACAATGAATCATCATGCAATTAGAAATAGGCAGATAAACTTTACCTTTATTATTTGCATTAAATCAATCACTAATAAATAAATTAGACATGTCATTATTCACCCCAACCATTTTATACGTATTGGCACACATCATACCTCACTCGTAACATCATACCTCACTTGTAACATCAGACCTCACTTGTAACATCAGACCTCACTTGTAACATCATACCTCACTTGTAACATCAGACCTCACTTGTAACATCAGACCTCACTTGTAACATCAGACCTCACTTGTAACATCATACCTCACTTGTAACATCATACCTCACTTGTAAGATCAGACCTCACTTGTAACATCATACCTCACTTGTAACATCATACCTCACTTGTAACATCATACCTCACTTGTAACATCATACCTCACTTGTAACATCAGACCTCACTTGTAACATCATGGCTCACTTGTAACATCAGACCTCACTTGTAACATCAGACCTCACTTGTAACATCATACCTCACTTGTAACATCATACCTCACTTGTAACATCAGACCTCACTTGTAACATCATGGCTCACTTGTAACATCAGACCTCACTTGTAACATCATGGCTCACTTGTAACATCAGACCTCACTTGTAACATCAGACCTCACTTGTAACATCATACCTCACTTGTAACATCATGCCTCACATGTAATATATGAGGTGAGGTTCATAGGAGCATTATTACATAT
Organism: Trinorchestia longiramus; assembly: GCA_006783055.1. NCBI lineage: Eukaryota > Metazoa > Arthropoda > Malacostraca > Amphipoda > Talitridae > Trinorchestia > Trinorchestia longiramus. Next base: position 34,934 of record VCRD01000864.1, read on the forward strand.
TCGAGTATTTCAGTCTAAGATTGAAGGTTTCATTACTCCAGCTGATGTTAGACAGCTAGACACATCAAAAAGAGCTCGCTTGACTTGAGCTAAATGAATTATTAATGTCTTAGCGCAGAAGACAAGAAAAATAAATTTGCGAGTAAGTTATACAGCGACCCATGAAGTGTACACATGGGAAAGTTAACGAGTAACAACGGTGAGTCAAGAACAAGAAATAACTTCTGGTGTGTGTAATAGAATAGAATGAGGCTATAGGAACGAACCTTCTGGCCCATTTCTTGGGTCGGATAATTACTTCGATAATTATTCGGTTGTTTACCCATGTCCCATGCCGTATTTCTAGCCGCGTCAACCATGTCGGCAGCGGGATTCAAACCCGGGTCTTTCCGCTCGCAAGCAGATTCGGTCACCAGTCGACCAAGCTGGTGATGTCGACCAAGCTGGTGATAGTCGACCAAGCTGGTGATTAGAATAGGTGACATTAGATATTATTATTCATAATATTCAAAAAAATTATGAGCAGAAGTCTTCAGAGTTCAGCCTCATGGAAGTTTAATTTTTTTCCGTTAAATTAGGTCCATTTCTCTGAAAGAAAAAGTAAACATCGATAGAAAAATCTGGTGTGCTTTTTCTTCTAATATGTGCATCCATCACTAATCTTCATTGTTGCTTCTCATTCGGGAATAAGTTCTGAAACACAATCTCGTTTTATATACGACGGAACTCAAAGGGTGCGGAATGGCAGCACTCGTCCGGAATACCTCTGCATAGTTTCTGAGCTTTTCTTTTGAAGAAATGTTCTAGCTTCACTGAAGCGACTTATGCTAATGAAATCTGCAAATTATACCTTTAGTTACCTGGATTTCGCCTACGCCATTTTCAAAATTATTGCAAAGTTGTTGCTTTACAGCTTCCATCACAGAAATGTTTAAAAGATTTTTTAAAACTTATAAATTTTCTGCCTAATATTGGCGAAAAAGAGATAATTTTGGCTTATAAAGTAAACTTGTAGACTACAGGTATATGATCGTGAATTCATGAGGACTTTCTCGTCAGGTGATCATTTTTTAGAGTGATTCGTTTTACGTGGTAAAACGTAGGATCGAAAGAAAAAAAAGCAAATAATTTTTGACAGTTTGAGACAAACTAATTTCGATTAAAACGAAGTTTTTCGAAACAGAATAATTTTCCCATATCAACGATTTAAAAAAAAAAGATTTCGTTCAATTTCACTAACAAAAACCAGCAGAGTTGGAGGTCCATTGGATTTGCTTAGAAAATAAAAAAATAAGGTATAGAAAGAGATACAGACAAGGTACAGGAATAATTTTTGTATACTTGCAAGCTATGATATGTGTGAAAAATATAAAACATGAGGTTCCCTAGTTATAATGGGTTTAAATTGTTTAAATGACCAAGGAAATCTGCAGCGCAAACCTTGATTACATTAACATTAGTTTCAGAATTCGTATTTTGTGTATCAAAAAATACACAAAGGTATGAAATACGATCTGGAAGGACGGGAGACCCAGATGGAATAGCATCTCCGTAATGTCAACAAATTAAATGAATTCAAAGCATAAAAGAAATTTATCAAGTAATTTATTGAAACACAACATTCAATTGAGTGACCTGGAGCATGACTGGTGATTTAAACTTGCAGACAGACAAGGCATACAAAGTGTGACACTCATGGCAAACAAAGTGTGACACTCATGGCATACAAAGTGTGACACTCATGGCATACAAAGTGTGACACTCATGGCATACAAAGTGTAACACTCAAGGCATACAAAGTGTAACACACAAGGCATACAAAGCGTAACACTTAAGGCATACAAAGTGCAACACTCAAGGCATACAAAGTGTAACACACAAGGCATACAAAGTGTAACACATAAGGCATATAAAGTGTAACACTCCAGGCATATAAAGTGTTACAGAGAAAACAAGAAGACAAGTGATGCACAGAGCGACGCTGTGTGTTACTATTTGAAGAATCTTTTAACAAAGTGCGGCTAAAGGGTAGTATCTTCGGCTATATTTTGCTGGAAATCGTTTGAACTATTTGTTCTTTGGCAGAAATAGCACATTCAATGAGACTCGAAATTAATTTAGAAGAGTCTGAATTACAGCACTCACCATATCGGCTTTGTACTGAATTGCAATGTTTTAGCTTTACAGACGTAGAGTTACAGTATACCACTGTAATTGTAGCAAGATTTCGCATTGTAATTAATTGGAAAATAGGTTTTAGTGTCAACTTCAGCGCTTTTAATGAAATGGCACTACACACACACACACGTCTAGTAATAATATTAAGGGTATTAGTATTGAGGGTATTGGTTTTAGGGGTATTATTATTAAGGATATTAATGCTAAGGTTATTAATATTAAGGGTTTCCGTTTGAAGGATAGGATTTTTGTGTTGAGCCAAGTTTCATAACGAGATACGATGTATTTTCGCTTCGGAAACCCGTTTCCTTATCAAGGCCGGATATGAGAACTGTAAGGGATTGTTTGTTGTACACGTTTAGTTCTTAAAATATAAGTAAAGTCTTTCAATCACGAACTTACATAAAATTTATTGTTTTTTATTTTTACTTTCGTGTTTACATTCAGTTCCTCCGGCAGTGAAACCGAACATTAAACACGTAAAAAAAGGTATTCAAATTCTTTTTGTTTTCCTCTCAAATCAATTTTTATCAGAAAAAAATTGATTTATTTTGAGCAAGATTAATCGTGACTTTGAAATTGGAATACTGAATAATTGTGTCTGTATAATTCAGTGAGCTTAAGACAAATGTCATGAAAGCTGAGGCAGCGAAAAATCTTATTTTAAATTCGAAGAAACAGAAACCCATTTTTCACCTTTTTGTAATGTGGTCTTGGATCTAGGCGAAATAAAAGTTCTTATACTTTGCTTTATTGTAGAAACAAATTTTTATTGATTGATTCTACCTTAGTTTTAAATTAAATCGAAACAAAAGTCCTTTTATTTTGCTTTATTGTAGTAACTCATTTTCATTTAATAATTGTACCTTAGTTTTACATTACGTCGAAACAAAAATCTGTTTATTTCACTTTACACTCTAAGGTGCACAGACATCCTTCCAAATCCAGTTGCCGTCGACCAAATTGAATTCCCCACTCAGAGACCATTATTCAGGCTTCTCTCAGTCTTTAAGTGAAGGACGTGGAAAATTTCTTTCCATGTTCTCACTATTTCTCGCCTGTGAAATGAAGATGTATTCTGCTAACAGAAATTTTGATTGCACTGAGAACTTCAATGATTGAGTTTAAAGATGACTTTTGTTTAGTGTAAAGGTTTTCAAAACAAGTTCCGCTTGAAGTCCCCTATGGCAACTCCTAATTATAAAGTTGTTTTTCCTCTTGATTAATATCAAGAAGAAATGCTTACGTTCAGTTTCGTTCATCTCGATATTATTGATGCTTGAATTATATTTTTTTCATCCTTTATAGACCAAACTTCACCCCGAAGTTTTCAGCTAAATTCATTCAAGATTCTTTGATCCGGACCCCGAATTTTAGTTTCACTTTTCTTTCCTCTCATTTATTTTCACATTTTACATTGCTCAAGGCATCCCTTTTCCCTTTCAGATATTGAAATGCAAATTGCACTCAACTGCATTCAATCCAGTGCTTTTCTTTCCTTTATTTCTGCCACACCTGTGCTCTTCTCGTTCTTTCTAGCCGTGTGTGGTTCTGTCTGTAGCCCCAGGCATATCCAATCACGGGCTCTTCTTTTTTCTTCTCAAGCTTTCTCCTTTTCGTTCTTCTTTGCAGGGTTCCTGGAACAGCATCAATTATTTGGGCTGAGCATTGTGTCGACCTCAGTTGGGTTCATTTGCGTCGGCGTGAGGGATGACCAGCCTTCAGTGGACGACTTCTATTACCCTCGGAAGGCCCGGAGGCAAAGGTCATGGGGTTTGGTCTAACATCCAGACTCCACAAATAACTTCATGTCTTCCTCCATCCATCACACTCACAGCTGCGATACTAGCCAACACAAGCAGGGGGTTAGAAAATGCTGCGTTTGTGTATTTTAATTAGGGACATAATTATACTAGTATGTATAGCGCTCTCTTTGCTTGGAGGCAAAGGCCATAGGGTTTGGTCCAAGATCCAAACGCCCCAAATAGTTTCAGTTTTTTATCCTTCCATCAAACTCACAGCTGGGATAAAAGAAAATACAACCAGGGTTTTGGAATTATAGCATTCCTGTATTTTCATTTCATAGTCTCTCTAGCATAATGTTTCTGTTCTCTTTTAATTTGATTGCTGTAGAATAGATTGTAAACGAATTGAACGATAGATTCAATAAGAAATAAAGTCGAAATTATGACATTCATAAAATTTAACTATTGATTTTTTCTGAAATAAATTCTTTGTTTCAAGATAGAGGTCTGACGTTTGAGTTCCATGCTTGGTATATTTTCTCAGGTATCTTTCTAAAATGACACATTTTCGAGCATCAGGACTCACAAGAATGAAGCCATCACAGTTAGAAGTCAAACACGACGTAGCTTAGAGCAACACATTATGTTCTCAATTGTTGAATTCAAAAGGATACTTCTCTTAATTATATTTGACCTGTTTGAAAATATTTGTATCAAAGGTGTACAAATCTCCCTGCTGAAGATAATGGAGAAACTTCATTTCTTGAAAAATGTGTATTTTTTTATGTACAGAAGTGATGTTTCTCAGCTGAATGTTAACTCTTGGATCTTTAATTCCATTAATGGGGAGAAATTTATTATGAAAGTAAGCAGAAACCAGAAACAATTTATTTATTTAAATAATTGTATGTTTAACTTTTCATATATGCACGATATTCACAATGAACACCAAAATACATATTTAAATGCTCATGCACATATTTACAGATGTTCATAATGAACACCGGTGTGTATGTTTGGCTGCTTATATAGGCATAAATGTTCATATTGAGTATCAGAATGTATGTTTGGATGCTCAATATACATGTTTGAGTCGTGAGTGTTGAACATAACACTAATAATTTGGTATTATGTGATCTAGTATACAGACATAACAAAATAACAAGAATAAATATAATAGAATATGGCAACAGAAACGAGTAGTTTAGTCCATTCTTGGGTTGCTACGCAAGTCCCATGCCGTCTAAAATAAAGGCATCAATCACGCACATGCACTTCGATCACGCACAGGCATTTCAAACACATGCACGCACCTTAATCATGTACTGGCATTTCAGTTAAGCATACTCATTGTAATTATACACAAGCTTCAGGTGTTAAGAAGGATATAAAATCAGTACGTCACAATACTCGGGGGTTCTTTATCCAATCTTTGTCGAGACGATTTTAGGATGTGTTCACAGTGCCAGCAGAAACGATGTTTTCGGGAAGCTGGTTTCAGGTTTTGGCAATTTCCCTGTACAGATGTTTAGAGCCTATGATATCTTGAAGTTTCTTATTATTAGGATGTCGGTGATATTTTGAAGTTTTTTATTATTAGGATATCTAGGATGTCTTGAAATTCCCCATTAGTACGTTATTGTTAAGTTATTGAGTTTATACAGTTACTTATGTCGTCTATAGTATCTTGGAAAGTTTGAACGGGTTCATCATCAAAAGATTCATCATGAATTATGAATATGATGAGAACCCAAAAAATAGAATTTTAGAACAGGTTACAAAGAATTAGACGTATCATGCCAAGATACAAGGTCGGTGTATATTATGAAGCATGGATAAAATACTTTATCAAACATATAACAGTGAAATAATTTTTCAGTCTCTGCAATCCTTCCCCCAGTATTATAGTAAGTTTTGCAAAAATTTACAAAAATTTACAAACACTGACCAACGAAGCTAAAAATTTGTATAAGAGTATGCATTATTTTCCAGTGATCGGCCAAATTTTAGATCGATAATTTTCATTATACGTAGTTGGGAATTTATCACTGCTTATTGCATCACTCTGTGATCACTATGATTTAGTAATGAATTTAATAAGGGAAATGTTCCTTGAATGCTACGTAAAACATTCATCTATGGCGTGTGTTCTGATGTAGTCTGAAACTCAAATACGGCTCAAACGATTTATGTACTGTATGAGATGTATGAACTCTACATCTACTGCGAATAAGAAGCAACGTTTAGAATATTGTGTTTAGAACATTAGAGAGTTATTCAAGGAGGGGGGAAAGGGTGAAATTATTAGTTCCCTTCTTATTCAAGGTAAAAACTCAAGTGTTTTAACCAAGAATGGAAGGCTTCACTTCTCAAAGCACTCAGGTCACTGACAAAATCAACAAGGGTTCTCAAATGAATGGGATTGTACTTGACTCTATACACGATAATTTTTCATTCTCACTTGAATATTAGACTAACATTTAATCCGCTTTGTTCTATGGACAACTTAAAGCTTAATTGATATTTATAAGAACTTTGCAACTTTTGCTTGTCTTGCTTCACACGAATTCTCAGAATATTACCCCCCCCCAAAACTCCCGCCGCTTTGGAGGGACGGAGGAGACTCAGATGGAATGCATAGTTGCTCCGTGATGTCAAAACATTAAATTTATTCAAAGTATAAAAGGAATTCATCAAGTCATTTATTGAAGCACTGCATTTGGTTGACTGTACTGAAGCATGAGTGGTGACAGATGTTTTATAATTTTTTAGCTTATAATTACATATGATGAATAGGCATGTCACATAAGCTTAGTAGTAATGGAATGCTATTCACTGTTGCGCTCTGGATTGTGCAGCTTTAATTCTTTTAATATGATAATTGTAATATCATCAATCTGATGCAATAATGCATCATAAAAACTGATAGCACTCGTACTAATTTGACTGTTGTTATTTTATTATTTTACAATAACTATAGGTATTATTTTATTGTAATTATAATTATTATCATTGAATGCATTTATATTATTGTTTTCTCTTCATTACGGTAAGTATCATTATAATTTTTGTTGCAGTTATTTTCATTCTTATAACCATTTTTATAAACATACACACGTATTGTAATAGAAAAGAATAGAATACGGCAATCGAAACGAGCTCCATATTTGGTCCACTCATGGGTTGCTACCCAAGTCCCATGCCGTCTAAAGTAAAGGCATCAATCTCGCACGTACACCTCAATCACGTCTGCCATTTTAATCATGCATACAAGCTTCACTCACTCAAATACATTTCAGTTACGAACATGCACTGAAATCATACACACGCCCTAAGAGTTAGGAACACAGAATGCTAAAAAAAGGGGTGAGGGGTTCCTAATCAAATTTTCGTCGAGACGATTTTTGAATGTGTTCACAGTACTCAGAAACGAAGTTTTTGGGCAGATGGTTCCAAGTTTTGGCAATTTTAAGTGGAAAAAGTTTAGAGTTTGGGATGTCGTCAAGTTTATTATTATTAGTTTTTGGCTTTGTTTCGGGTTCGCTCGTTACCGTCTTTGTCAAGAAGCCCTTCCAGGGTAACGTCCTTAAGGCCGTTGAGAAACTTCAGTCTCATTGAATTGTTCTCGAAGTTTTCTTTGTGTCAGGGAGAAGAGTTCAAGGTGTTGGAGACGCCTTTCGCAGCTAAAACTACGGAGTTCAGGAGACAATTTCGTTGCTTGACGCTGAATTTTCTACACTTTATTAAAAATCACTTGGACAGGAGACCAGAGTTGCACTTTATATTGCACATGTGGCCAGACTAGCCCTCTATTGAGTGCTAATATTATGGCGACCTATATTCAAAGTTTCTTGCTATACAAACAAGGATCGTGCTCGCGTTTCTGACGTTTTTCCCTTTATTTGTCACGATTGAGATTTTCAGTAAAAATTATACAAGATCTCTTTGCTGCTGTAGTGCTTCAATAGGTATGTCATTCATTGTGTGATGGAAATGGTGGTTATTACTGCATTACTGAATATTCATCGACGTTGAAGCTCGTATGCCAAGTTTCAGTCCATTGTAATAGACGGTTGTGGTCGGATTGAATAGTTACTCTCTCTTTCGGTGAACGCTTTGTGAGAGAGTTTCGTGTTGTCAGCGAATTTGTTAATTTTACAAATGATTCCGACGTCTAGGTCGCTGATGTAAATGATGAAAAGGAGCGGGCCTAAAACGCTCCTTTGGTGACTCCTGTTGTTACGAGACGTTTTTATTAAAGTAAGTACCGTTTTGAAATTGATCTGCGCAGCGGCGCTGTTTGCATTTGGGGCATGCGTGCTGTGTACCGTGTTCTGTTAGGAAGCCACAGATGCCAGTACAGAGTCGTTAGACGTGTCTACGCTTGTTTGTGAGTACTTGGAATTTACATTGATTGAGAATCCTGCCGATTGTGAAATACGTGCTGTGCATCGTTTTCGTAGTGCTAAAGGCGTCAAAGTGGCTGAAATTCATTGTCAGATCAGTAAAGTGTATGGAAAGAACATTTTGAGCGATGGGATGGTACGGAATTGGGCGAGAGATTTTAAATATGGCCGCACGATGTGCATGATTAGGGACGAAGTGAGTAAACTTCAGTCATTACTAACGATTTAGAGTAGAAAGTTGATGAAAAAGTGAGAGAGAACAGACGCTGTATGATTTTGATGTTATGTGATGAGTTTCCTAAAGTGTCAAGTATGCTTCATGCAATTGTTACAGAACGTTTACATTATTGAAAGTTATGCTCATGCTGGGTACCAGCAGCCAATTTTTACGAAGATGGCATTCAAAAGCTGGTTGTATAATTCAATAAGTGCATCAATATTGGTGGACATTATGCAAAAAAGTGGATTAAAGGAAAGGCTTTCAAGTATTAATAAATTTATCAGAAAAGTCTTCTTGTTTTATTAACATCAAAACGGTACTTACTTAAAAAACTCGCCTCATACAGGCATCGTACCACTGACTTGATAATGAATCATTACTCGTTGTGTGCAGCTAGTGAGCCAGTTTTGTATCCATTGAAAGTACAAGTACTTACCTTGCATTCCATGCGCTTCCATTCTGGTCATTAGTCTTTCGTGGCAAACTTTGTCGAAAACTTTTTTAAAGTCGAGGTATACAAGGTCTACGGTTTTTGTACGGTCTTATATGAGGTTAACTTCCCCAAAGAAGTCAAGGAGGCTTGTGAGACAGCTACGTTTGTCTCTGAATCCGAACTGAGAGTCAGTAACCAGGTTTTGGTCTAGGAGGTGTTTTGTTCTACGGACTTTGAGTACTCTTTCTGTTGTTCTACTGACGGTAAATGTTAGACCGGTTAGACTATAGTGATTGGGTGTTTGTTTGTTCCCTTTTTTGAAAATAGGAGGGACATTTGCTTACTTCCAAGCCTCCGGAACAAACCCAGTTTTGAGCAATCGATTGAAGATGTTTGCTAAGGGGTCACTAATTGCTTCAACAGTTTCTTTGAGTATCCGGGGAGCAAGACCGTTGGGTTCGATTGATTTATATGGGTTTAGAATACTGAACTGTTTTTCTATCTCTTCTACTGGAAATACGCTATCTGTCAGGATTTCCTAGGGATGTAAAGCATGAGGTTGTGGGATTTTAGTTCAAACTTCGCGAGTGAACACTAAAGTGAAGTATGTATTAAGAGTTCTAGTTTTGATTTTGTTATCAGTTTGGGTTAAGCTCTCAGGATCGATTAGTGTTACAAAAGTGTCTCTTTTGAGTCATATTATGACTTGAATATTTGTACAAGCCTTTCGGGTCAATTTTGATTTGCATTGCAGCTGCAATTTCCTTGTTTCACTTTGTATATCTTATCGTTCGCTTAATGGCACTGCAGTAGTTATAAGTAGTTTGATGCTAGAGAAACGAAAAAATGAATGACTTTTACCAGTACGTACATACATGAAAAAATTTTTGAGACTAATTCTGCGTCCGGAGAGGTAACAGAAAAGCTAGAAATAGATTGTAGATATTTCCTCGTTCAGGCATTGTCGAGGACCTTGATGGGCAGAACCAAGGCCTGGTAACTGAGCCGGTACTTGCAGAAAATTTGAAATTTAACTGAAAATAGATCATATTTATGTGAAACGGAACATAAATGTAGATTAATTATACAACCAGGCTTTAAGTTTGATCATTTTTAAGAGGATGCTAGTGAAGTTCTTTGAGGCTTTGATAAGTATTCTATTTAAACAACGAACTCATACCAGTCTGGGTACAATTTCATAATTATATGTCTTCCTAGAGCGCTTTTTTAACGCCTTATTCCAGACAAAGGACAGAATTGTGAAGCCAGACATAGGGTAGACTTATGAAGCCTTTAAAGAACACATAGGAAAGCCTTTTAAAGAACACATAGTGTAAAGCCTTCGTGCTGTCCCGCCTTCGTAGCAATCCATAGTGTAGCTCCTCACGCAGCCAGTAGCTGAGGCGTTATGATGCTTGTGTCTATATGTCTTAGCTGAGGTGGACGGTGGGCAAACTCAATTAAGGATGGTGGGCAAGGTTAGTTAAAGACTGTGGCAAAGGTTAGCTAAAGACAGTGGCAAAGCTAGTCAAAGACGGTGGACAAGGTTAGTTAAAGACGGTGTGTAAGGTCACTTTCAGTAAAGGCGGTGTGTAAGGTTACTTTCAGTAAAGGCGGTGGGCAAAGCTAGTTAAAGACGGTGAGCTAGGCTGGTTAAAGACGGTTGACAAAGCTAGTTAAAGACGGTGTGCAAGGTTACTTTCAGTAAAGACAGTTGACAAAGCTAGTTAAAGACGGTGAGCTAGGCTGGTCAAAGACGGTTGGCAAGGATAGTTAAAGACGGTGTGCAAGGTTACTTTCAGTAAAGACGGTGGGCAAGCTTATTCGAGGCTCTCCGTGCCACAAGGGCGAAGACGCCACTAGTAAAAAATCCATTCTTTTGGATACCAAAATCTCACAGCCTAGTTTGATTTCAGTAGTTAACTTGTAGGGCCTCGGAAATATCGTCATTGAATTGGAATGATCTTGGAGTCGATACAAAAATATGGTGTATTTTAGTAATATTTTAGAGTTAATTTTAGACTGATTTCACGTCATTTGAAACTAGTATTTTAAAGTGAAGAATTTAATCGTAGTTACAACTTCAAATTGTAACCCTCGTCGGTAGAAGATCATAGTCAACCACGAGCCTTGAGGCTTAGTGTCCAGCAGTTCGGTCTCAGCTATCGCTAGTCAGCAGCAATTCTATTAGTGCTTTCAGTCTCTCTCTGACGGGTAAGTTTCTATTGACAATATGTTAGAGTGTTTTGCCTTTCACTTACGTACTAGATATTCTTTGAACTTGTCTTTTTGCTGCGCCTAGATGTTCCCCTGTAGGTTTAAGATTTCCTTTTTGAAGCAGTTTTGATACCATGTGTATTTGACAGATTGTATGGCAAACATCTCATTTCAGTGTGGTTGTTTTCATTCAAATGATTTAAATTGTGTTTGAAGTTTTTTTTGTTTGATTCACGTAACTCCAAGAATTATAATTAATCTAATGATAGAATATTTTGAATAATAACTATTGCATCACCCATCAAAGTCATTGTCTAATTTCGTATCACTCAAGTGTCTATGTTCGAGTATTTATGACGGGCATACTAAAAGATCGACCAGCCCTTTTGATACGGTTATTCAATTTCATTGGCCTCGGGGAGAAGCTGCCTATTGATATTTCGTTTTGTATTTCTTTAACTGCCAGCTTATTAGGTACGATGCCTTAGTGCAGTGATTCCCAAAGTGGGCGGAAACGCCCCCTTGTGGGAGTTACCAAGGCACAGGGGGCGTTGAGTACCTCTGTCTCATGAAGAGTCCTAGAGCTAGAAATATAAATAACAAATATAATAACAACTATAATAAAAAAACAACTCCCCTTATGCACATAAGGGGCGTTGATGCTCCGCTGCGTCAGTTGTTCAAATATCATTATCAATTTATTCCACAGTTTAAAATTAAGACATCGATGCAATGCCTATCATATGTTACTTTTCGCCTCGACATTACTTTGTCTCACGAAACGACAGAACTGAACGTCAATGTGCTCATAATGAATCAAAAAGAAAGTGCAGACAATATAGTGTTGAATATTTGAAGTTCGGTTTCATTAGTGTTCCTATTAATGTGAAATTACCAACGTGTTTTCTCTGTGAGAGAGTGTTCTCTAATGAGGCTATGAAACCATCCAGACTTTCTGATCACTTAAAGAAGATTAATCCTGATAAAATGAACCAAAGTTTGTCTTATTTCCAGACTTTACGAGACAAATTTTGTAACAGAAGTTCTATTGTTTCTCTCATGACAAAGCAATCACAGAAAAACGACGATGGACTTGTTTGTTCATACAATATTTCAAAAATGATTGCTCGATCAGGAAAACCGCATACAATTGGCGAGCAGATCCGTTTGCTCGTTATAGAAGAAGTCCTACAAACAGTGGTGCATCATGCGTCACCACGGGCAGTTACCAAATCTATTCCTGTTAGTAATAATTCAGTTCGAAGAAGAGTTGATGAAATATCTGAAGATGTTGAAGACATTTTATGCAACATACTGTAAAGACAACAATTTGGCTTACAGTTAGACGAGTCCATACTACCAAACAATGAAGCACTACTTTTGGGATATGTTCGGTTCATTAAAGACAGTGAAGTAGTGCAAGAATTGCTGTTTGCAAAAAAAACTTGAAACAGATGCACGTGGTGAGTCTATTTTTGCAGCAGTTGAGCTGTTCTTTAAAGAAAGAGGCATCCCTATGGAAAATATCATTGCCTGTGCAACAGACCTGTGCATTAACGGGGAAATACAAAGGGTTTCTTTCTTGTTTGAAGAAAGCAGTACCTGGTGTATTAACGATTCATTGTGTAGTTCACCGACAGCATTTGGTTGCAATGAACTTAAGCAGCGATTGTCTTTTTAAATCTCTTGACGCTGTTATCAAAGCAGTAAATAAAATAAAATGTAAACCACTCAATTCTCGAATATTCAAGCAACTCTGTCATGAAACTGGAGAAGACTTTGATCGTCTTCTGTTATATACCGAAGTAAGGTGGCTTTCCAAAGGTAATTGTTTGAAACAATTTTTGTCTCTTTTCAACACCGTAGTGGAGTTTCTACAGGAGAATAAATTCTGCGCCTTAAATGATGATCTCATAGTTTGCAAAGGTAACATCGCCTACTTGACAGACTTATTTGATACATTTAACGATTTAAATTTGCAACTTCAGGGTGGTGATGTAAATCTTATCAAAGCAAAATCGAAGATTTGCAGTTTCTTTGACAAGCTTACTCTTTTTAGGAATAATATCGGCCGCCGAAATTTTTCTCAATTGCCAAATCTTAGCGAGCTGAAAAATGAAGAGTTTAACACATATGTACTGAATGATGACATCCTGATTTTTTGTAATTATTTGAATTCTTTTCATGAAGACATGAATCGCAGATACCAAAATTTGATGAATATGGAAGTACCAGAGTGGCTGCTAAATCCATTTACTGACGCTTGGAAAAGTGACAACAGTTCTGCAATACAAGAAGAGCTGTTAGCTGTAAAAAACGACTTCGAATTAAAACTTCTTTTTAAAAAATCATACCATGAATTCTGGTTACAAAGAGAAATACCTGAAAAGTATTTGAAGTTGTGGGAGGTAGTAAAACTTTATTTCTTCGCTTTTTCTTCTTCATACATGGCTGAACGTGGATTTAATGCAGTTACGCAGCTTCTCAGTAAATGAAGAAATCGACTCCAGATAGTACAAAGGAAAAATTTACGACTACTTCTCAGTAGCATTGAGCCAAGAGTAAACGAATTGGTCAAAAACACTAAGCTCATCCATTTCATTAAAAGGATAAAAGGTAAGTTTTAATTATTTATATTTATATTGACTTTAAAATATTGTGTTACAGGTAATGAAATGGGAGTAGGATAAATTGAACATAAAGGGGGCTTTGTTGAAAAATCTCTTGTCCAAAAAAGTTTGGGAAACACTGCCTTAGTGTTTTACTCCACAGTCGTCTTATAATATTATCTCGTGATATTGATTCTTTTGCTAAATTTTATATTTATTTCGAGTTACTTATTAGTCTTTATTCGGACAGGTTTCAGTTTACGGATCTCAAGTTCCCTGCTCTGTCTGGCTCTCGATCCTCATTGTGACTCTCGATCTTGGCCCTGATTTTTGATCGTATTCAATAATAAATCTGCAAGCTACGAAGTCGATCGTATCACTTCCTTCGAAAAACACCCCCCACCAAAACAACGACTGCAGAAAAATAGCGTTCCCCATAAACTTACAAAATGAGACCAGAAACACATTGATACGTATGTAATTAATTATGTTATGCAAATTTCCATCTCGTAAATTTCGTATGGTTATTTCACAAAACTAGTTTTTTGACATCTTTACTTTTGTGGCACGCAACGCTGCATATTGTATACTGATATTATATACGTATAGTTGACTGTAGATTTCTAAAGAAATAAAATTTTTATTTATGAACTAAGACAAATAAGTATTCACACTAGAACGTCATATCCATTATGATATGAAATTAACAGTTTTTAGGCATCAAGCAAGTGAAACAATATTTTATTGATCACTTTAGTGAATATATTTTCAACGCTAGACATTTTTAAAACGTCCCGAAGGTCAGCCAAATTCTTAGTTCATTTTCGTCATGTTAAAATTCACAAGAGATGACGAGTGCTTTGCTAATATCCACTCCATTAATAAAGTCTACAATTTATAAAGTATCTCCTCTCGTTGAAATTCACGTGTTGGGGCAGAGGACTTGGCTTATTTCTTTCTTACTAATCCTAGCTGAGTGACGCTCTGAGTCCCAGCTCCAGTTTATGATGCACACGCCTAATCTTTTCCACGTCATTTACACGTGATTTTGCTCTGTGTTCACCGGAGGAAAGCACTGGTGAAGTCTTACCAGGGGCGCTTGAAGGGCATCCAGCAGTGCTAGGATTTCCCGCGTGTGGGAAGAAAGCGAGAGAGAGAGAGAGAGAGAGAGAGAGAGAGAGAGAGAGAGAGAGAGAGAGAGAGAGAGAGAGAGAGAGAGAGAGAGAGAGAGAGAGAAATAGAGACAAGGAGCAAGAGAAATAGACACAAAGAGAGAGAGAGAGAAAGAGAGAGTGTGAGAGACGGAGAGAAAAAAACAGAGACAATGAGAAATGTAGAAAAGCGGAGAGAGACCGAGAGACAGAAGGAAAAAGAGAAAAAGAAAGACAGAAAAAGAAAAAGGAAGAGGAGCAGAAAGAAAAAACGAAATGGAAAGACATAGAGGAAGAGAAAGGCAGATAAACAGAGAGAAATCTAGAGAGAAATAGGATGAGAAAGAGAGAGCGAAGAGAGATGGAAGATAATCTGAGTATTGGCGTTTTTTCCAAAGAATATTGCGAAGAATATTGTGCAGGATATGCAACTTGTCTCATGACGTACAGTTTAAAACACATCTCTCGTTGTGAATGTTGCCGAGATATCAATTCAGCGAAGATTTTAGTTGGTCAAAACGGGGAATATTCCTGCTGTATTATTACTTACAAAACTTACGATTAGCAAATTTATTATAAGAAGCCTTAATAATAAGTATTTGTATTACTAACGGAGAAACTCATAATAAGCCTCAATATCAGAGAAGTTAGTAACAATGTTCTACGTTTATTGCAAAATATTTACAAATGAAAACAAATTAAAATTGTTCTTCATTATGTTGATCACTTGTGACCTATTTGATACACATTTGTTTGAACATAACATTCCCACATCATCTGCAGTATCTATAGATATGCAAGTACAGCTCAACTGACAGTTGAGTTCAACTGACAGTTTACATACATTGTCTAGTTTCATCAATGACAGCGGAACCTTGGGCACGTTTTAAATGATTGTTGTACATGACCCAGACTTTCACTCACATCAGGTCGTAACCAAAGTTCTGTCCGTTTTTTGAGCAATAATTTTTGGGCATCATAACATCAATTTAACTTAGAAATGCCATGTGTAGCCATCTAGATCACTAAAATAATATTTTTTTCAGATTTTATTAAAATTATTATCAATAAATAACTATTATCGGCCCAAATGTACACTCCAAGTTAAAAACACACGCATATTTAGTGTAGAAATTTCAATAGGTCAATACAACAATTTCAGTAAGAAAATACGTCAAAGACACTTATGGAAATGATGTGGTGAATAAAAAGACCTGTAGAAGATGGGTTTCACGTTCTAAAAATGATGACTTCAGTCTAAAGGGCAAACGAAAAAAAGGAAGCTCCAAAGTCCTTAATTCTGAAGAATTGCAGGCTGTCATTGAGGAAAACCCTTCCAGTACAACTAGAGAACGTAAAAAAGAGTTTAGGTCCTATCATATTCCCGATATATGGCCATATGGCTCATATTAAACTCCTTTCACAGTTCTCTAGTTGTACTGGTAGAGTTGACATCAGTAACAGCCAGCAATTCTTCAGAATTGAGTTCTTTGGAGCGTCCTTTTCTAGAGTCGAACTTTAGATTGAAATCATCCTTTTTGGAAAGTGAAAACCATGTTGTACAGTTTTTTCATTCGCCACTTCATTTCCATTAGTGTCTTCGGAGGATCTTGCTGCTAAAATTACTGAATTGCCCTTCTGATATTCATACAGCAAAATATGTCTAATGTGTTCTATACTTGGAGTGTACATTTGGGTCAAAAATAGTTATTTATTATAGTAATTTTAACAAAATCTGAAAAATGAATATCCTTTTATTGATTTAGATTGCGACACATACGTCATTTATAAGTTAAATTGATCTAATGATGCCCCAAAATTATAATTTAGACAACGAACAAAACTTTCGTCACTTCCTGATACTAGGCCAAAATATAACTGTATTCAATGTGTATATTTTATAGTTCTATGTTTTTTCGCTACCATCACTCACGCAAACCGTGCACTGCATGGAATCATTATCTCTCAAAGAAAAACACCGGTCCAATATTGTCGCTTGGCTAGAGTTTCAATCTGCCACACTCTTTAATCCAGCGGCTGCATAGTTCAGAGCTGCAGAAGATGGATGCCTCTATTGCTGGCGAATGTTCTACCAAAAATAGCGGGAATGTTGGCGTTCAGATGGACTCTGCAGCGTCGATGGGTCCAAGATAAGGCCCGGAAAAGAATTGGTAACAAAGTTTGCAGCATACATGTGGGAGTTTGTTTGAACCCTCTTCCTATGTGGAAAATAAGGTATGTAGGGATGAGAAGAAGTTACAATGGTTGTATTGTGAATTGTTTGTACATTTTATCAGGTTTATTTCAATTCAGATATTTGCTGACTCACGTTACTTGAACGTATATAGCAGCTTGTATGCCTTCAATAGTGTATCAATTCAACGAGTTTGTCTTTGCTGACTGACTTCATCTGCTTCGTTTAATGTCATGAAACTTAATCTTCATTATGAGCGGTTAGAGACGTCCAGCAGCTATGGCAGGATGAAGATAGACATGATCTCTTGAAAGCTCTAGCTGCTAGACAGAACATTAATTATTTCTCAGGAAGAGTTTCTACGGGGTGGATTAGCGCTCGGTTAATAAAGTCTTCGCTTGCCAGTAATGGTCCTGCTATTAGTAACAGCGTCCCGAGTTTTAGCCTGATCGGGCCAAACGTTTCCGCTCCCTAATGGCCATTTAATATTTTGAAGCCGCGGATGTCAACCAAGATCTTCTGATTGACGACTAAACTAGAGCAAGGAGCAGGGATTTTTGAAGGGTTTCTATTTCTCAGAGATGTTCCATGATAATTGTTTTTAATTTGCTGTTCATGAAATTCCTCATGAAAAAATCCAGTGAAATTGGCTCAACCGACAGTATGAAACGGCAATCTTTGCGACTTTCGATACCTGTTCCAAATGTCTTCAGAATAGAAAAGTGCAAAGTTTAAATTTCTATCGTTTCCAAGGTCTAGTTGTTCTTATTACAGAACGGTACTAGAACGGACTGCGTTTTACGACCTTGTGTAGGTGGAAAAAAATCTTAGCTGAACAGTACGGAACCCTAAAGAAATTGTTACTGTTAGCACTCCTATGCTGCAAAGAGCAGACTAACATAAAGGCAAACAACGGCAAACATAATCGAACATGTTTGCACAGCGTTTCAGGAAAGTTCTCATACCAATTAATTTCTGTATGCCTAAGGTTAAGATTTAACATCAACAGTCTAAATAACAAACATCTTTCAAATTCCAACTGTTGCAATGTATTTTTTCTACTGAAACATCTTTCACCTCGCACAGTTGTTAACTCAAGATACTACGACGACCTCCAAAAACACACCCTGGAACGAGAAATGCAGACGACTGCTTCCACCCTGTCATGCAATTCCAACATCCACCCCCACACGAAGTAGGATCCCCATCTCTGAGCTTCAGGGGTCCGTGGGTATCCATTTCGAGAGCGCCGAGTTATTCATTGTGCTCGAGCATCCGAGCGGCTGCCATCAATCGCTCTCGAGCTTTCGACCTCTAGATAAGAGCTCATCGATCAGGCGTCTTTTCCAGCACCTGCTCTGATGCTCCTCAAGTCCAAGAACCAAATTTCAGCAAGGCTGCGGGCTCATTTGACCTTCTCATGTGATTATTATCATTTATCTTCATGTCGATGAAAAGTCTTTCTGTAAAACTTGCAAGACTTTCATCGATATGATATTATTAATATAAAATCAGTTCAGCAAATCCCACACCATTGTTCAGTTATTGCTTTCAATTGTTCAATGGAAGACTCAGAGATACTCAATGTCAATCCAATCGAAATTGTCTTCGGTTGAAACAGAATCATTATTCCATTTATTTTTATCAGGTAAATTAATATTAGTTTTGAGTGTTGTACGTATTAATAACATTTTCTTCAATATCACCTTAGTTTTTATCATTATTAGTGTGTCATTATTAGTTTTCTTTTAGTTTTAATGCTGTCAAAAGTTTACAATATGAGCTCTACGAATATTAGATGTACATCTGGCGCTGCTGGATATCCTTTGTGTTCGTAGCAAAATTGAACTGCCAAACAATATTCCCCATTGTAGCAGGTTGGTATTATTATTTTCCACTTCCCAGAGTTGTTCAAACTTATATTCGTAATGTTTGCTTTTATTGGGTCGTAATTATTAGGAATAGCGAGGATGGAACCACAGGGACAACAGTCTTGAGGGGACAAAATGAATCTTGGCCTTTGTGATGAACTGCCTCAGTCAATACGTTAAAAAAAGCATTCAAATTCAGAAGGCACTACGCAATAAGAATACCTGTTATATATTCTAAGTTGCATAGAAAAACCTCTGCATAATTTTTTACAGGGAGTCGTTTCTAGAGAAGATTGAAAATTCAATAGTTCTATTTTACATAAAATGAATAATAAGCATGCTTGTATTTCTCTATCCCTAAATTTCTTCAGATACATTAAGAAAAAAATACTGTAATGCAATAATAGTAGGTTTTCCAAATAACGCAATTTGCTCCTTACCCAAAGGCCTTTAGTGCAAGTTCAACACGCTGATGGACTCGAGAGGCAAATGGTAACACTGCAAAAAAAGCTCTTTCAGAGGTATCATATATTCCATACTCTATGTTTAAACTGACGTTTGCCATGTTTGAACTGACGTCGGCCATATTTAAACTGATGTTCGACATGTTTCGACCGATGTTTGAATTCACTTCTGTTCGCAAACACTCCAGTTCCAAATTCCACATCGATAGTCATCTTCAACGTTTTGTTCCAGGGAAAATGTTGACCAGATGATCTTGTTCTCGAGAAAATCTTGCCAGTTTAGAAGCACTAATTTTATTATGAGAAGCGTATCAAGGTCATTGTTCCCGATCTGCTCGGAAAAATACACGAAAAAATCCTTTTTTTAAGAAATATGGGAAATTTTATTTGGAAGTGAATCAAGTTGAACGAAAAAATGCTGTCTATGAAAAATCTTGAAACACAAATTGAAAGTTTTGTAGTTAAAATGAGAGTTTTAAAGTAGTTTTAAAATGAGAGTACAGCGTATTGAATCTTCAGCCTCTCCATTTATTGATGAATGTTTCCACTTTACTGAAATTGTAAGGTCAATATAAATTTAAAAGCGAAGAAAATACCGAGAAAATTGAACAAATTGACTCTCAATCGCCTGAGAGACCAACTTCATTATCAATTCATTTAGTACACAGTAAGATTAGTGTACTAGGTAATTAATTTCCTGAAAGCAAACCATTTGTCAACCCTTTAACTATCAAACGTATTCCCGAAGAGAGAAATGCCACAGAACCACACGCTGCTCATTGATTGATCCGGCAACGTTAGAGTTTTATAAGTGTTGAGTTATAAAACCGGATTGATACTGGAATACTGGATTGATAAACACCTTAGAATTTTGTTTAGCACACTTTTTAAAAAGGAAAAATCCGTGTCTTTTTGGTCGTAAAGTGGGTAACATTTCAAGGTGTATATCGTCTACAAGCATAATGGAGGGAAAGGACACCCAAAAGTTAGTTCATCTTGCTGTTGTTCTTCGATTAAATGAATAATAATGCATTCTTATGCCTACACAAGACTGCTGGATGATGTATTTGTTATACTTCAAATCATCATTCCTGAGGTGTATATATATTCGCCTATGATAAGTGTTGCCACGCTCTCTCCATGCATTGAGATAAGGAAGAAATTTATGTAAAGAAATGTAGCATTACCTACCTTTGATCAAATCGGTCTATAATGGTAAAGTAATTTTAAAAACGTACATAATTGACCGTAAGAAAATAAGCTCTATATACTCCGATGCAGATTTGCTGTGCTGGCATTAATTTCTTTTACTTATATCAAACTCGTATTGTATATTCCAAGAGAACGAGAAGTTATAAAGTCAGACACAACAAGACTGCCTACTCTTTTCCAGAGGGAGAAAAGTAATGGCAATTATATGGAGTGGACCATAAAGAAAGGCCCACCTGCAGACGCGGGGTTGTCGGTAGCACTGCTACGAGAGCAACACTGACCTGCTCAAAGCTGATGTCAGTCCGTCAGAGGCACATTACTTATGACCCACGTTGTAGAAACTGGTCCAAATAACACAAGACCTACGCATGACCAACGTGACCGTCTACTGTGCCTCAAATGACATATAACTCTAAAGGTTTTTTGCTTCTGATAAAATGCTCCGGTATGCATATTATCAAATAGAAAAGCGGGCTTATGAATTTCACAATTCATATATACTAAAACTCCTTACAATTCTTTCATCATAGGACCATAATAACTAGGCGTGTTTGTCTTACATGTCTGGTTTAGAAGTTAATTCATTGATTTTTACAAAATATGTTTCCAATATGATTTACAGTACCGTCCATGATTAAGGAATAAGTAATTGAACTTAATTTTTTTTAAAACAAGCGAATCAATTTTTCTGAAATTTTAACTAAATTGAGACATAACGTAACTGAAATATTTTGTAAATTTTCAGGATACTTGAAATAATGCAATAAAAGTTATTGATAAATTTAATAATTTTAGGTGTCCAAAATTAAGGAACATGATAACAAAAGATGCGTTAAATTGTAAAAAGAGCGGTTTTCTTGTAAGTAAAAACAAAGATAAAGAAACAAACATCACTTAACATAACTGTAGCAATTGTAACTATGACCAAGCGAATGAAAGTTGATGCAACTATTAAATAAAAAATTGTTAAATTACGCAAGAAAAATCACACAATTGAACAAATTGGTAAACTGGTGAAGCGTTCTGAAAGTGTTGTGAATCGAATTCTGAAACTGTATAATGAAACTGGTAGACTAACTAATACAAAGAAGCCAGGTAGACCAAGGAAAACTACACCAAGAGAGGACAGAGGTATGCAACGTCCAGCACTAAAAGACTGTTTTCTGACTGCTGGTGAAATTTCTCGCCAAATTGAAGGTGACAAATGTTTCACGACAAACTGTGTTCAGATGATTGCATGAAATAGGTTTTTATGCAAAAGCTTCTCGGAAAAAGACACTGATAAGAAAAAAGAACCAGGCAGCGAAATCGTCATATGAAAAGAAGCATGTCATTTGAAATTATTATAAAGATGAACCTATTAAAGATTTACGACGAATTATTGTATTTTTAATGAATATTTTTTATTTATATACACAGAACTACCATTCTGTATATTATCGAATGATAACATGGCCGAGATAGTACCCGTTGAAATTTCTTGGTTTAAAAGTGATAAAATTAAGGATCTATGAAATAAAATGCATTTTTCAGATTTACCTGCGGTGCCATCAGAATATTTTTCTTAAATATATACAGAACTTTCATTTTGCATCTTACCTAACGATAACATGACCGTGTATGAGAAGTAAGTTAATAACGGAACAAATGGCGTGTTTTATAGTGATCTAGTGCCTTTGGTATTCACAATACAATGCTTGTAATACATGCATACCGGTTCTGATTTCCGTTCAATAATTTTTCTCTAGTAATAAATAGGAAGTAATGAGAAGGACACACACAGATACGGCAAGATGGAAATACATAGTCGATTATATGATATATGAAGATTATAAACATTGTATTGTGGATACCCTAGGGGCCAGATTACTATAAAATACTCAATTTTTTCCGTTTTTAGTTTTCTTTTCCTACGCGGCCATATTATCGTTAGATGAGACACAGAATGGAAGTTCTGTATCTGCATATATGTATAATCGACAATGCATCTCTATCTCTCTCTCTCTCTCTATCAATGTGTGTCCGTCCCATTACTTCCTGTCTCTTGCTGAAGAAAAGTTATTGAACTGAAATCAGAACGGGTATGCATGTATTACAAGCATTGCGTTGCGGATACCAAAAGCGCTGGGTCACTATAAATTACACTGG
>VCRD01000864.1:58182-81496 GCA_006783055.1 Trinorchestia longiramus
ATGTGGGATAAATTGCTCATGAGCGTTCAGGGATGAATTGCTAACAGCGTTCACGTGATACAATTAGGGAAATTCATGGTCCATCAACGTTCATGTGATGCTTGAAGAGAAATTTGTCGCCTATCAACGTTCACGTGATGATGCAAGGGAAATTCGTCGTCTATCTACGTTTACGTGATGCTTGAAGAGAAATTTGTCGCCTATCAACGTTCATGTGATGCTTGAAGAGAAATTTGTCAACGTTCATGTGATGCTACAAGAGAAATCAACGTTCATGTGATGCAAGAAGGAAAATTTGTCGTCTATCAACGTTTATGTGATGCAACAAGGGAAATCAACGTTCATGTGATGCAAGAAGGAAAATTTGTTGTCTATCAACGTTCATGTGATGCAATAAGGGAAATCAACGTTCACGTGATGCAACAAGGAAAATTTGTCGTCTATTAACGTTCATGTGATGCAACAAGGGAAATCAACGTTCATGTGATGCAACAAGGAAAATTTGTTGTCTATCAACGTTCATGTGATGCAACAAGGGAAATTTGTCGTCTGTCTACGTTCATGTGATGCAACAAGGGAAATTTGTCGTCTATCAACGTTCACAGCGTCTCGATGAAGTCTCGGTAGCTTAGAGATTAAAGTCATACAAAGGTCCGTGAAGTTAGTCATAAATTCTCATGGGTTTGTTGAAAAATGACCTCGAGTTCACGTAGCCTTGGGGACGCGAGTGGTCGTAAATCTTTGGGGACTGAGGGACAGAAAACCCAGAGAAAGCTTCTCTGCTGCCCGATGAATGCATAATACAGTGTCCATAGAAATATATTTATTGTCTGACTGCCCCTTTCACACGCAGTGTGTTTTGTTCCAATTCAGGTAATTATTGATATAGATACAAGTTTAAAAAGTTAAATTAAAGAAAATAGCATGATATTCAAAATAATTGAACGTCATAAAAAACTGTTCTAACATTCCCTCCTAGTTTTAGTGTCCCCCTATTAATAGGCAGTCATAAAGCGAGTACGCATTAATTTTAGGACGCTCTACATTTTTGTGGTGAGGTGCATTGTTAAAGACATGAATATCCTACATGCACTGCTGCTTAGTGCTTCACAGTCACATGTGCACTGCTGTTTAGTGCTTCACAGTCACATGTACAGTACTGCTTAGTGCTTCACAGTCACATGTACAGTACTGCTTAGTGCTTCACAGTCACATGTACAGTGCTGCTCAGTGCTTCTCAGTCACATGTACAGTACTGCTTAGTGCTTCACAGTCACATGTACAGTACTGCTTAGTGCTTCTCAGTCACATGTACAGTCCTGCTTAGTGCTTCTCAGTCCCATGTACAGTACTGCTTAGTGCTTCTCAGTGCCATGTACAGTATTGCTTAGTGCTTCTCAGTCACATGTACAGTACTGCAGAAGACATTACAGCCAGACCTACAGCGTTGAAGAGAGCACAGCAGTCGTACATAAAGTACTGCAGAAAAAATGAGTCAAATGCACTGTTTGGCTGTCAGCTATGCGTCAGTAATACTAGGCATGTAGCTCTGAAGAACCAGTAACAGAGCAAGTAGTTCTCATAATTGTTAAACCAAGAAAACAGGTTATTGGTTTCACAGCACCAAAATTCAAATGACGGCAGAGTGTAGAAAATGTTACAAACTTCAAATTAGGGAAAGTCAAAATTTATATGCAGTCGCGTGAAAAACTATCAATTTCTTGTACAGTAGGCATTAAACTGCATAAATTTATTGTACAGTGCTACAGTGCATAAATTTATTGTACAGTGTTATTGTACATTAGTTTATTTCACATTATTATAGAACATAAATTTGATGAGCCCTATTATAGTGCATCAATGTCATCAGAAAATAAAACAGTACTAAATATGAGTATTTGGACGTTGCATTTGAGTAATTCTACTGAGTAAACAATTGAATGGGAAAAACTGAATTGAAAATTGCCAAAAAAGAAAATCGCTCACTGATTTTGAGACGTGGGGAAAATTTCATTGCGATGTTAAATCCAGGAAGTTGACAGCGCAGAAATCCTAGTCTAAATGTTAAATGCTCATCTGTCTCGTAGTCCCGAGTGTGTTGTGACTCGAGTT
Organism: Trinorchestia longiramus; assembly: GCA_006783055.1. NCBI lineage: Eukaryota > Metazoa > Arthropoda > Malacostraca > Amphipoda > Talitridae > Trinorchestia > Trinorchestia longiramus. The sequence goes on from VCRD01000864.1 coordinate 60,295, forward strand.
CATGAAACTTGTCTCAAGACGCTGACCCTGGCTCGTTATGACGCTAACCCTGGTTCGTTATGACGCTAACCCTGGCTCGTTATGACGCTAACCCTGGCTCGTTATGACTCTAACCCTGGCTCGTTATGACGCTAACCCTGGCGCTTCCACACGCCGATGCTTCTCTTTATTCCGTTCGAGCAGGCGGAGGTGCGGCAGAATTTCCTCCGAGAGCAAGGAGGATGCAGTCAAGAGGCATTCAGATTCAATTGTTTAGAAGTTGATTTCCCCCTTACTACAGTCATGATTTGAATTTTGTTTTAGTTGCCAGTGTACTCTACAAGACAGTGTGCCTAGAAATTTCCAGTTGCCTCGTGAAAAGTTCTGTTTTTGGATGGTTGTTAAAATAATTGCTTACTGACTTAAACCATGGTAATTTAATAACCAATTTCAAATCTATTATTATTCAAATAATTATTTTGTTTTAATATTGTTTCGCGTAATTTTTCGAAATGATCACAACTAATCGATGTCGGTAGGAATTTCATCGAAAAAGCTGAAAATTGGCGACTGTGCCATAGCAGCTCTCCACAGCATGCAACGTGCGTGTTGTGATGACACTGCTGACATTACAGCTGCACGACTATAATTTTATGAATTCCTTTCATTACATCGGTGAAAACCTTTACTTTTTCTTAATAGTAATATCCTTTCACCGCAATTACCTAGAAGTAACTTTTAGTTCCACACTCTTAATAAATTGCACACTGAAAGATTGAAAGTAAGCAGGAGAAAGATAAACTTCAATATTTTGGCATGATCAATAATTGAAGCGTTGCATACCACGAGGGCGAAGATGCTAGGAGCAAATTTGGAGCAATCGCCATACAAAGCGTGTAGAATGAAAATTCTCATAGCCTAATTGATTATGCATTAGTGTGGTCTTGATTGCTTAACTGACGGGACCAAAAAATCAAGTTCGGCTGTGAGATTTCGGTAGCACAGAAAACGAATTTTTCAGCTGGTGGCGTTTTCGCCCTTGGGGCACAGGACACCTCAACTGAATGTTCTAGTAATCCAAACATGATATTTAGAAGCCATTCAGTGGAATACAAGCATCGGTTACAGCTTTCTCTTGGTATATAGATCATTTTGAGAGGATAAGTTCAAACCACATGATCTAAATAAAATACGAAGAATCTAACACACAGAAGTATCTGGACATATATTTCTATTTCTTCTTTCTGGCTGAAAAACCTTTTTTTCATCAACTCAGTAAGTGTGGCGTAAAAAAATTTGAGGATAGGTAGAAGATAGTACAACAAAATGCTATTTTTAACTTGAAAATAATTACTGTAGTTCGTCTAAAGTGGTCACCCAGAACGATCATTATTTATTCATTTTGCGGTTAAAAAATCACAAAAATCTAATTCTATTTAGTAATTTATTGAATGCATAAATTTTGAAAATATAACAGCCTACAAAACCCATAAAGATAGACAATTTGTATTTCATGACAGTGCACCTGCTCATTGTGCACACAAATTACTGAGCTAAATTAAAATATTTTTGTGAAGAGAGAGTTATTCATTTACTTTATCAAAGGAATATGGAAACCTTTTTTGCAGAGTAACTTTTCATGGACACTTATTTGACTTAGCTTAGAAAATATTGCGAAAGCTGACCAATTTGCGCTCTCGGAAAATGAGCAAATGAAAAGCAATCGGCTTAGTTTGCACAGGAGCCGCAATTCATGTAAGATTTTGTATCACTCATAACGCAAAAGCCCATGCAATTAGCCTCATGAGAAGATTAGCCAATTTTCATGTTCCAGTCAATTTTCATGATTAAATTCCAGTTTCAAATTGTCTAGTACCATCGCTTACTGAGAATTATTCCAGCGAGCACCAATCCCAGCTCACTCGACATTGCTAAAAAAGTCCACTTCTGTCTGTCCGAGTGGTCGTTTTTAGTTTTTCAATCGCTGCCTTATCGCGTGCATTTTCCAGATCATAAACGTAGTTACAATCAGTTCAATTTTTTCCTTGGTTTTCAAGAGTTGTGTGGCAGTCAGCAGATAAATGTGTCGGACAGATTTCTGGGTATCGCTCGCTAATGCCAGAAACGGATTGTGCTACGTTGTTGCTTGATACTATAGTTTTTCTCTATACTTGCGCACGGAGCTAATCACTAAATCACTGCCTTGATTCCACCACAAAATACCAATAATTTCTTTCTATCATTCTCCCTTTCCTTGTCTGGAAAAGTTTCACTCGTGTTTTTTCCACACAGTCAGTATAGTTGATAAAATCAGAGCAGTAGGGTAAACACAAACATTAAAAAATTCTTTTGTATCTCAATAAAAAGAAAAATCACTGAGAATGCTGCATAAAATATTCATGTCGACAAAAGGGAAGTGGAAAAACTTTGAACGTTGTGAGCATTTGCTTCTCCCTAAGGAAAGTAGCTGTAAAAAACTCAAACTGATTCAGTAAACCAATCTTATAGAAGAAAAAATGTAAGCAAAAGCCTATTGACTGGATACTTTTGATATATAAGAACAACGATGATTAACTAAACTAAGTCTATTTTTGATTGTATTTAAGGCTTCTTGAACTTTAAATTTAATGTTTCGACGTACTGAAGTTTCATCTAATTGAAAGCCCGTTTTACTACTGAACTTGTGAGTGTTCCCACGCTCTGAGCTTCTTTTCAGTCAAAATTACCAGAACCTGGAATCAGCTACACAAAAATATCGTTTCTGCTGGCACTGTGAACATGTTCAAAAATTCTCTCGATGTTTTTTGAGAAAGAAACCTACCAATTCTGTAAAGTAGTAATTCCACATCATTTTTAAATATGAGTCCGTGTATGTATGTTTACAGTATGTTTGCGTCGCTGAAATGCTTGTAATTAATTAAGGTGTACACACGTGATTAAAATATCTAGGTTGTCCGGAAAGTTGTAAGCCTTTTCATATGCAACAAAAGGATGAAAATAAATGTTATTCTAATAAAATTTAATCAGTGAAATAATTGCCATTACCATTGATGACCTTTGTCCAACTATTTGGTAACTATAATATACCATCAACATAAATTTGGTTGGTTGTGATGAAAAAAGTTTTCCAAATGCATTTTAACACCCTCTAAGTTATTAAATGTTTTTCTTTGTGATGAGTTTTGCAGAGACAAAACAAGTGGTAGTCAGATGGAGCAATGTCAGGTGAATATGGTGGGTGAGGTAAGACATCCTAGCGAAATTCATGTAGCCGTGTTCGGGTGGCTAGAGACATGCAGCCTAGCATTATCTTGTTGAAAGACCACCTTTTTCTGTTTGTAAGCTCTAGCCTTAGTTCCTTGATTTTTATATTCAAATTTGATAGCTGACGACAGTACACATCCGAATTAATGGTTTGGTTTTGTAGAAGAACCTCATAGTAAATAATGCATTTGAAATCCTACCAATCATAAAGCATGGCTTTCTTGACATGAATGTTCATCTTTGGATGCTGTCTTAGGGAATCATTACGCAGGCACCAGGATCTTTTTCGCCCTACGTTTTCATAAAAAATCTATTTTTCATCTCCTGTCACAAGTGTTTTCAAAAATGGAGTAGATTTATTCCTCTTTTAGAGCATATCACAAATGGAATACCTGTCTAAGCAATTCTTTTTAGTGAGTTTGTAAGGGAACTACACATTATAGCGGTAAGTGTATCCCAGAGACATTAAGTGTTCATAGACTGTACTTTTAAAAATGTTTAATTCTTCTGCAAATTTTCTAGTTGTGATGTCCAGCCTTTCTTCAATTTTTGTTTTCAAAACATTCTTCTCCAACTTAAAAGGTTTCTATTCCGATGTTCATCTTCCAAGCTAAAGTTTCCAGTTTTGAATTTGGCAAACGACCTTCAAACTGTCAATTCACCCACAGCATCATTTCTCCATACACCTTGCAAATGTTTTCGCAAGTCTTTGCAGCGTTTTCACCTTTTCTAAAAAAAAGGATTACCACTCTAATATGCAATTTATTATCATCCATTTTGATAGACACACTGTGGATCTGAAATGAAAATATATTTATATTCAGCCCAAGGACTAATAGAAACAGGACGTGCACTGCCGTATAGTGGACTACGCTAGCGGAAGCCATTGCATTCTTAGTAACATAATATTTACTATTGGACAAATAGATAAAAAATTACTTCTTTCAAGCAATATAAAGGATAATAAGGTTTTACAGCGAATTTTAAATCGTTTAAAGCACTGTAATGCTTTGAAATACCAATTTTAGCCGGACTTAACGTGTATTATTGTATGAGATTAGTGTTCACTTTATAGAAAGCCGAGTTGCTGCAGTTTTAGACTTTACAAAATGGATTATAGTTAAACCTTTTAATATGCAAACAACCAAACATACAAACATTCACGGAAATAAACAAACAGACATAGAAGTAAAAAAAACAAATTGCAGCGATTAGTCAGCCAACCGGGCCTTCTTTACAGAGGTCTGAAGAATGAGTGCATTCTTCTGCATTAAGGCGAATCTGTACTTCATCTACCAAGAGAAACACATTCTTCTGCTGCAGTGCCTGGACTTTGTCAAATGTTTCCCTCGGCACTGGTTCTTGTCAATAGATGAAGTGACGTACTACAGCTTGCGTTTGCATGGCAACACCAAAAAGTCTCTGAGCTGTTCATAATTACACTTTGGGTATGATTGAAGAGCAAAACAATAATCATTCATGGAAAACTGCTTCTGTGATAAAAAGTTTCAACTGACGTGTCAAAAATACCAACTTTTTCTCCTTCTCGGTGTCTACACAGGCTGATGTGTGAGCTTGAAGAAGAGTGACAACATTTTGGATCGTTTTGTCTAACGGGATGTCATAGTTCATTGCCAAGCGCACAGTTTCGTCGAACTGAGTATACGATCTCAAACCATTGTTGGGATGAAGTATCTTAAACAGTGGTACACTAATGCCGTTCTTGAACGCACTGAGCGTTAGGGGGGAACACAAAGTGGGCTTGTTTTCGACAATCACAGACAGGCTGCACTCACTGAAGTTGTCGGTCATGAACAAACAAACAAGCCTTTCTTTCGATCTTGAAATAATCAAGTTCTTGTACTGCTTCTGCTGGTTACGTTCAGGTTTGAAAGCATCAAATGAAGTAATCTTATCCTTCTGAAGAAAATACCTCGGCTGTTGGTCTTCCACTTTCGCCGGGCGAGGTGCAGGTTTTGGAGATGGCAGACATGAAGCAGGCGCATTGAAGATACTGGGAGGGAATCTAGGTCGCATAGAACCACCACGCAATTTGATCAAAAGTGGGTCAGCACCCCAGTGTGTCTCATATATGAAAAACTTGTCTGGATTAACAACAAAGTTTTCACGAGGTGGAAGAACATCAAACTACTTCTGTCTCTCAGACTGCTCTTTCGGCAGGCGAAACACGCGGCGCCTGTTCTCCTGATTGTAATTACCCCGACTGTTCACAACCCCACACTTGTTTGGCATTTTCAATACATATAATTAGTAATAAACTTTGTAAACAAACAGTATCCACTTAGAAATGCAGCAACGTTTATAGTAGTCCTTGACTTGATCGTTCATGCTATAGGAGTAGACCGGGTCGAGAGTAGCCTTGAGCATCCGGCAACACATCTCACTGTCCAGGAAATCAATCAACTTATTCATGAATTCATCTTATACATACGATTACATGATTCAATGAAAATCAATCACGTAGACCTTAAAATTATTTTTACCTTGGCGGAAACTACAAATAAAATAACACACATGGCGGAGATCAAATGTTTTTACGATTGTTTTCAGACGCGCGAGTTTTCATAAATTTCATTTAATTTAAACACACAAGTTTATTCTAGTTCAGTGAGGAAAGAAAAATGGGAAAAAATACTCCATCTTTGAAGTAGGAAATGCATGAAACATTCTAGGATGTGCGACGGTTTGAACACCGTATTTTAAACATTAATTGAATGCACGAAGTAACATGATACATATACTGCTTCATAGTTAAGACCTTGTCATTCAGTAAGAGCATCCCCGTAATTAAAGCTACACGGAGAGTCGACATTTTCGTGCTTCCGCCTCTTAAAGGCACAACAAATGATTGGATTTAGTCAGGTTCAGCCACATATTTTGGAATAAGAAATGCATCAGGACTGAAAATTAATCAAACAAAAGGCACCCACTTAATTCCTTCTAGAAATTTCACCGTAGAAATTCATGTATTCCAGTTAAATTTCAGCTTAAAGTAAGGTATTCAAGTACTCAGTAAGCAGCAAAAGGAAATACATCACGCACAGCAGACGACAGTTATCTAAAATATAAAAAGAAAACTTAACATTCAAATAATGGTTTGTAATTAACGCGCATAATTTCCTCATTTGGGTAGAATGAACCGCAGGGTTGATGCCATGCTGATTTTCCTCATGATCAGTTATGCCTGCGTTCTGGATCTCCAACACAGAGAATGTTATTATCAACCAAGGACTACTATAAACTGGCCTCCGCTAGCGTAGTCAGCTATATGGCCGTGCACGTCCTGTTTATAGTAGTCCTTGATTTAGCCATAAATAAGGAAAACACATTGTCATGCCAGTGTTACAATTTGATCTAAGGCTTATTAGATGCATTGTAAGTTTGTTAGATGACATTGTAATCATATATTTCCGAATCGCTCAGAACTTTCCAGACAACCTACTGTATATGCATAATTGAGGTGCAGGTGCGTGATTGATGCCTTTACGCTAAACGGCATGGGACTTGGGTGGCAGCCCAAGAATCGACCAAATGACCGTTCCTGTTGCCATATTCTATTCTATTCTATTCTATTATAGTGTCACGTGTAAATCATTGAATACAAATGTATTTTACTATTTCATTTATATGAAAGTCATTCATGCTGTTTTAAATGGTTCCTACATTCTTATCCCCTGCCTTTCAGTAATCAAAGCAAGAAAAACTTTAATACATCTATGACTGGACTGAATTTCGTCAGCATTTATCTCTCGTAATATTCATCAGAATGCTCGGGTAGGATTCAAAATTCTGGCTGCTACAAAATATTGGCAATGTGCATATTTTTGTATTGATTTGACCGGGCGACGCAAACAAATTTAGTTAAGATCTTCAAAACTACAAAGATAAATGCACAATTTCATTCGTTGACTTTACGGAACTGACTATTCGATTCGCATGAACTATTATTCAGAAGTATTTTATATTTTGATAGCTTAAAGTTCTCTGATCTTCATTTCCAGGCTGCACCACTCTCCTTCCACATATTCTCCCAGTATCTTTATCAGGGTTGGCGACAGCCCTTGCGTGATTAAATATTGGCTTCCAATATTCTTGATTTTCAGACATTTTCATTTAGAGTTGATGATGTTTCGTGCTCTTTATCCCAAGAAATTCTTAAAAGGAACCCTGCATTACAGTTTATACGTATATGTATATGCACTACTTATAAATAACTTTAGAATACATGCATATACAGTTTATAGACACTATAAACATTTGTGTATGGATTTTGTATTCGTGCAAATGAATATATAGAGGATAAATTGTAGAATTACGGGTATGAAGGGAACCGAAATTCATATTTAACTTCAAAAATTAAGCCCAAGAAAAGTGATGTTCAAGTTATTTGCAGTCTTGTTCTGAAAGTAAATATAACAAAGTAAACGTTCGACAAAGGGAATGCCGTGATGTATTAAAAAGAAATCCCCCACGCTTTTCATTAAATGAACTGAGGGCAGTGACCTCCAGAGTTATATATTTAAGTCGGAAATAACATAAGGCTTATTAACGCTGTTTACTGACATGCTGCCTGAGTTAACTCTGTGGATTTGTTTTCGAGAAGATAATGTTTGAAATTATTCTATTGATGATGAATTCTCGATTGATGTTCAAGAGACACATAGCTCTCACAAAGCGATGAATGAACGCATTTTAAGAGTAAGACGTATCAATACAGGGAAGTTGACATCTAATGAGGAGTGAATGAAGATATTGAGAATACGCTGATGTGCATGTAACTGGACGTATAATTGATGTACTGTTGTACGCGTAAGGATTGGAATGCATTCAAACGATTTAAATCTCATATCGTTGCGAATGTTATGGCCACGTAGAATTGAATAAATGAATGTTTATGCGCAGCAATATTCGGTTGCATACATTTATTTATATACATATGTATTCTATATCATTTTATAAACATTTACAGGATGTGAAATAATTAACACTGTAAGATCAAAAACTCATACTGTCTGAAAAGAAATTACACAAGCCCTAAATCTTCAACATATAGTAATAATTGATATCCAGAAAAAGGTCACAAACATTTTCTCAATAGTGTTACCTCTAATTTTCACTACCCCTCTCGAGTCTTTATGAGTCTTGGATATAAACACCGCATGGCCCAAGAGTTATGTCATATACTTAATTCAATTCTAATTTTAGAGCTCTGACTAAACCATGCTTCATTTTAAAAAAAGATCACAAGTAGCAATCAAAAGCCTAGAGATCTGGAGATGACGAAGGCCATCATCTTTGCTTATAAAGACTGGACAATTGCCTCTAGACTACTCTCGTGTTACTAGATTATTGTGGTTTATCTCTCTATTTTGTTGAAAAGTCCAAATGCTACCACCATAAATCATATTGCACTACGGTGTCATTGCACTCTCCAAAATATTCGTTACGTACAGGTCATAACTGATTTTAAAGCCTTGATGCACAAAAACAAGACCTATTCCTATTTTATACTGAAACACACCTCTGAATTAATAGAGGATTGCAACTAAATTTTAAGGAGTTTGCCTTATTCGGAAAGGATTGACTTGAATGTCTTTGACTGACCACAATCACATTGGTGATATAGAGCTATTTGAACAGCAAATAGTTTATCATCTATGACGATAATAAATCAAAAATTGCCGAAGACAATCTATGTAATTCTCGTTACAATGACGTAATAGCTAGACTGTTCTCTGAATTGTGAGACCTTCAGAGTGACACCTGTATAGTCTGAGTCACTGAAGTGCTAGCAAACTCTATAACTGCTACAGCTAATTTTATTCTTTTAGAGCTTCTTCTGACAAGCTACTTTACAAGTACTTCTGCAGAAAAAAATGTTTCATCTGGATTTTGTGAGGTTACATCTACAGATTCTTTCAACATAACCTTCGCATGTTTTTGCAGGAGTTTTGCACTGATTGGCAATTTTCTAATCGACTTTCAGAAGTACGCCTTCTTTACTGCTTACCCTCGCACTTTTGAAGTTTTTGGTATTCTAGAGGTCCCTGGGCGTACCGATCGAAGGATGCCCTAACTCGATTATTGAATTACTCGCCACTTCTACAGAAGCTACGGAAAGTTAATGAGGAAATACTCTGAAAGATACTTAGTGTAACTTCTTGACCGACATTTGTCCTACGAACTTTTTTACACAGGCCTTTGCCTAAGTTCTAAAGTTATTTTGAAATTTTACGATATTATTTAAGCTTCATCTGGTACACATGAACAGTATCATTATGACAAGATTAGATAAACTGGAAGTTCTAATTCGGCGACGCTCTTCATCAGCTGGAGGACACTCTGTCTCTTACACGTGAGCGGAGGCGTCAGAAGAGCTATCGAGTTTGTTTGAATGTGCACTGCAAGAATAAAATCTTCTGAAATCCTTTGAGAAGATTTTGGACAGCTTTGAATTTCTTGATTTAGCACAGAGCAGATCTGGGCAGAAGAGTCTTAAACTGAAGTGAAAATCAGGATTTAACAAGGATTGGATGCAATAATCCATGATTTTAGATGTTTCTTGTTGCATGATATAAGATTTCAAAAACTTACGGTTCCAGAACTGATCCGTAAATGAGTTAGGAAAGCTCAAGGTTCTGAAGCGTAATGTCTACAATATTTCAAAAAAGCGGTAATTCTATTTATGGTTTTTAAAGTGTACGGTTGGACGAGCATTTTTTTCTAATCCTGGCGGTAACTTACTGAGAGGATTGCGCTAGAAGAAGAAGCATTTCAGTTCACATGCTTCCGAGGTTTTCATGTATTTTTTTTTACATTAGAGTTGAATGTTCGTATCCACAGCTACCGTATTTAGTTGGCCAACATAATTAACAAGTTATGATAATATGTTATTAGTGCAGACATTTTTTGTTTATAATCTTATATGCAAAGATTTCCGAAGCGAAAAATCATCTTAAGAGTTCAAAAACGAAAATGTCTTCAGTAATCGACAAAGTGCCTTGTCAAAATCCAGGGAAGCAAACTTTAATACAAACTTCATATTAAACTTAAACTTTAAAAAAATTGTTAGCTTGAATCAGAGGAGAGTCAAGGGTAAGATTGTGTCCATATATTTATAGGGATGAAGTGTCCACAATCACAACCAAGACTTCACAAGATTGTTACCATAATCCAGCAGGTGCACGTCCTGAAGCTGTAGCTAGATTAGATCCCTAGGGCACAATCAGCGCTGTTATTGAAATGCTGCTAGAAGAGAGAGAGAGAGAGAGAGTGAGAGAGAGAGAGAGAGAGAAAGAGAGACAGAGACAGGGAAGAAAGAGAGAAAGGAAAGCGTAAATAACGCTTTGTTGAAATCATTCTATTGCTTAAAGAACTCTAGAACACTTTAAGCTGGAATATATAATGGACTACAAATTCATTGTTAATTAAAAAGAAAAAATCGAATGCACCATTTTATGAGATGACGGTAATTGAGTTAAATACGAAATGGGAGGAAGGAAACAAATATTCCTTGTGTGAGAATCGGGGCGTAGAACTGGTACTGAACGTTAATTACTAACTCTGAACAATTAATTCTTTCTTAATGAGTAGAAAATGAGGTGGGCGAGTGTTTAAAAAACTAAAGATTTTCAAAACCAGTTAAAAAATAATTATATCCTTTTCCTTCTTCGAATTCAATGAAATTTTTTGATAAAGCAAAATTGAGCATAAGAACTATGGTGTTTAGTTTTCTTCGAAAAAATCGCATTGAAATTTTCATCATTGACATGAATTTCATAGACAAACTTAAATACGGGTTTTAAACTCCGTAGAGTTTAACTTTTTCTGAATCGAGTCGATTTGAAAAGTAACTTAAATAATGGTTTTAAAATCCATGGAGTAACAAAACCATTTAAGGTTATATAGTTGTTTAAATCTTCCTATCTTCCCGTGATTTAAGAAAACGGAATGAAGGATTTATTAAGAGCCCCAACCAATTTATTGATGAAATTGAAGACAAAATATCTCAATTTCGGAGAACGATCGCGTAATTTATTCTGTGTTTTTCCAATGGCTTTTCTAGCATATAAATTGAGAGCTCAGTTTCTTCAATGGATCTGCACGCACGGAATCTGACTCGAGTTAGTGAGCTGAAATCGGCACCAAAAATTCAAATTATTCTGTGTACAAATAAGTTGGCAAAATTATTCAATTTTTGAATTTTCAAGCAGAAAAAACTTCCGGAGTAATTATTACTTATTTCTGTAATTATTTTTGTTCAAAGTAAACTTGGTAAGAGAACTTCTGTCAAATCAAAAGGATCAGTAGCACAAGTCTATTAAAAATACATCATTATTAGTAAATGAGGAGAATATGCTATTTTCTGGAGCAAAAATACAATTTAAATTTACCATGTTGAAATCTTGAAAGGCAGGTTCATGACAAATGTTTCTTGGTAAGCAGCTGTGACTCATTATTTCGTCCATAAATTAACAATGTTACGCTAAGAACAGAGATTCCATAGAATTTTTTTTCATCAGGATATACATGTACATATGTCCGTCTGTTCATTCTTATTTTACACAAGAAATGCTGTACTTGAAAGTGTTTTATGTGAGGGGCTCCGCAACATCATTCACATGACGTTATTGATGTAGCAGAATAAAGAACTGGAGAAAAACACACTGTCTCGACTTTTTTCTTGAGTATTCTACAAATTTATTTCAAATAATTATTCAGCGTCTCAAGAAATTTTGTCGAGTTATATCCTGCTTGAGATGGCAACGCTGCATGTCAGTGTCTTTGTGACTCTTTCGCTGTTAGTTGTGTACTGCTCTTGCTCATAGGAAGCCGAAGGGTTAGCTCGGGATTGCGGTCACAGTTCACTGCATTTGCTCCAATTTTAAGCTGCCGAATTTAACAACATTTCATCAACTAAAACATGAATTCCCCTAAACGGTCCTTTATAACTGAGTGCAATAATTCTACAGTTATTGTGAAGTGCTTACCTCTGTTCATTACTTCATGATCATCTGCCTCGCCAGTGCGATAATTGAAGCATAAACCATTATTTTGGTGGGCACGATATAGATATAAGTAATGCTATAGAAATGATAAACCATTCACCTGCCATGACAGTCGTTGTAATCGCAGTGGGAGTCTGATGAAGCAATACGAGGGCTACCTGTATGACTCACCTGAGCCACTGCAAGTCCGCTGATTTTCTTAATGCCAAAGGTAAGTCATTATGCATGGACCAATTGTTGAGGCATGACCAATGATAAAGTATTCGAGGTTAGCTTCAGTGTAGGAAAGCGATGAAAAAGTTACTTTGGACATTATAGTTAGGTTGAAGAGGTTACTTAATGCATTGTGCTTAAAATGAAGAAGTTACTTTGGGCATTGTGCTTAAAATGAAGAAGATACTTAGGATATTGTGTCTAAAATGAGGAAGTTACTTAGGGCACTGAATTTAGAATAAAGAAGTTACTAAGGCTACTGAACTTAAAATGAAAAAGTTACTTAGGCCACTGAACTTAAAATGAATAAGTTACTTAGGGCACTGAACTCAAAATGAAGAAGTTACTTATGCTACTGAACTTAGAATGAAGAAGTTTCTTAGGGCATTTAACTTAGTATGAAGAAGATACTTACAGCATTGAACTTAGAATTAAGAAGTTATTTAGGGCATTGAACTTAATATGAAGAAGTTAGGGTATTCTACTAAGGGCAGAGTTAACAAAGTATTGATTTCCTGTATATATACAGTAAATGCATGAAACAGCAGTTAAAGCGTGAAGGAAAAATAATTCATCGAGACAAGCATCGCTAACTTCTTGGAACAGTAACAGTTTTGAAGTAGTAATAGTTATAAACTGTTAAAGTGTAAAAGCTCCAGCGTATAATGGCAGTACAAATATAAATGGAAAAAGAAAAACATGGTTCCAAAAATATAAATAAAACTGGAACAGCATTACTAACGACAAGAACGTCAAGCTATGGAAACATGAACGAACTTCCAAATACATCTTTAGTACAGCCAATTTTTAGTATCAACATTCAAATTTGAAAGACGGCGAGGCTTTATTAAGATATAATCACTAAATGTAATCATTCGGAAGTTTAGCTCTGTTAAATTGGCCATTTAGCCATAAGACATTTTAGTTCACTATTTAGCTCTAAAGCGTTCGATCTTAACCCACAAGATATGAAACATTAGCTGTTTGGCAATAATCAGCAATAGTTATCAGTTGGTCATTTCGCCCTAAAACACACAAAACTGACTAATATTTTTTGTTAAATTGATTGTTTAACCGTAAAACAAGCTAAATCGGTCATTTATTGCTCCTAAGTTAGTCATTTAGCCATAAAAAGCTCAAAATTTTTTAATTTATCATTGGTTGGTTAGCCATTTCTACATAAAACACGTTAAATTGACCATTTATCGATGTTAACATGGCAATTTTTCCATAAAACACACTAACTTGGATAAAAAAGTGCTGGTCCGCATATTCACGAGCGCATGCCACAATTTGCTCACCAGTTGTAATGGATTTAGGCCTCACACTCACAATCTCGTCAGTGCAGAACATTCAAAAACTTTTGCGATGGCTTCCAAAATCTTGCCGACACTTCAATGTTGTCTCCTGAACTTAGAATATAACACATCGTCTTCATCCTCTTCAGCGCCCTTCCCTCAATCTGCTTCTGATGCTGGCAGCAACTTCTGAGCGACTCAAGAGTTCAAGTCAGAGAGCTGCTGACGATGACATGTTTCTTGACAAATTTGAGAGGCAGAAAAAGCAATTCATCTCGACTGTGAACATTTTTAAAATACGAATTATAAGAAACATTTACACACATATTTTTAAACAAAAATTTAGCTACTGTGGAGTGGTCAAATTTAAATAAATTATTTCGTTAAAGTGTATCACGAGAAACTGAAAATTCTTACATTGTAATTAGTTTTTTATGTTTCGTAAAATTATAATCGAAATCATGGAACTGACAAAAATGTTATTTAAGATAGGCATTTGAATTCACAGGTTGAGTGAAAGTCGTGAAATTTAGCGCTCACACTCAGAGGAACAAATGTTCAGTTCTGTAAAATGAGGCTGCGGGGCAGAATTTTTTATGAATAATTCGACCATCTTCACATTTTTACTACGATTTACAAGTGCACCTGCCATCCATATCTATTATATTCAATAAATGCTATAAGATGTATCAAAGTTCCATTTGAGTTCGACATCAGCACCATCATTCGTATCAGTTTATCATTAATATCACTGTCAACTGAAAGGCAGATAATCAATATCATTCCATCATCAATAGCAACATGTTCATCATCAATATTAACAAGTCTATCATCAATATCAACAGGTTTATCATCAATAGTAACACGTCTATCACCAATAGCAACAGATCTATTATCAACATTAGGAAGTCCATCATCAACATCAATAGGTCTATCATTAATAGCAACAAGTCTATGATCAATATCACTGCATCATGAACAGCAACAACTCGACGTGACGCCCTACCTCGCAGGTATTATTGAGACTGTTACCTTACCCTGTAACCTATAGAATTTACCTAGCAAGTTCACCTTAACCTGACAAGTATTTTTGAAACATTGACGTCCGTGAAATGTGCATCTAAATACCAACACAGGCAGGCCTAAGCTTGTGATCTTGTCTACTATCTAACTGAAGAAATATTTATGAAAGGCAAAAACTAATTTGCATCTGACTTGAAAAAAAGTTTCTTTGCTCTGATATGCACGTGACGGAACGGGTACTGATACTGGCGAATTTCGTCTTTTTTTCTGAGTGTCTTCTTCTAAGGGAATATTGAAACTGAGGAAGATTCCCAGGGTCACTCTTTGGTTAGTTGTTAAGTCAAGTAAGGAATACGTTGAGAATATTTTTGTCACAAACATGAACTAATTTCTTTATCCTGTGAGTTAAAGTTTGTATTAATAAGGTGCCCTGATATTTTTTCAACTATTCATGAGGGTAGTCGTTGTGAGAGAAGAAAATATTACTAACCAATAAAAAGCCTTCTCAGTTTTCTCGCAAGAGTGATGATCCTACAACAAGATGAGACTTCAACACTCCCTTGTATCGAACACTCGACGCTCACCGGTCGATCGTTCAGCTGGCACTAGGAATCGAACACTGCACTACACGAGTCGTTTGTCTAGTCAGTGTCCTTCTCTACCCTTCAGAACACACTATGCAGAGTGTGGAAAGTTAACCACACAGCGCCCTGAGCGGCCCTGCAATTTAGGTATATGGGCCTCCATTACTAGAGCATGAACAACTATCACGGAACAAATGTCCTGAGCGGACGCTTGGGATGAAAAATATACTTTTTCCTGTCGGTTGTTTTTTCATCATTTGCTTTGACTTTCGTTGGAAGCGAGTGCTCTAAGTTCAGGTAAACTGAAGAGATTTTTAAAAAAACATTTGTTGTGATTGTTTAGAGATGTGTGTGAATGCAGCGAGTTTGAAGTGTATCGATTCGCCAGTTCAATAATATCAAATTTGTAATAGATATATTTATTCATAGTTTGTGGCTCAATATTTATGATGCAGTTTATTTTTTCTGTGGTGAATAGATATTGTTTTTAATAAGGAGATATTTTAATTGGCATTGACTTCATATTTGAATAGTTTGTGTTTGTTTTTGAGCTCACTTCATGTAAAGGATTTGTTAGTTTCAAGTAAAACTCATAAAATTATTCTTTTCGTGGAACTATAATCCGTTGAAATTTATATTCAATTCCAGCTACTGATGAGTTTGCGCTATAAAACCATGCAGCTTTACCATCATATGCTGAAGCTACGCAATGTAGTCTTCTTTAAAAAACTATAGTTAATCTGGAAAACAAATTGGTTTCGAGCTTCCGTTGGCATAAGAGCTTTATTCACATAAATGCAATTAAAACAGGGATATTTTATGCACACTTTTAATGATGAAGGTTGTGATCAGGCATAACCTGCGTTAGCGAATATTTACATAACAAGTGACTCATAATGACAGTCACTGCACACATAATGACAGTCACTGCACACATAATGACAGTTACTTCAAACAATTGCAGTCACTGCACTCATAATGACAGTCACTGCACACATAATGACAGTTACTACAAAAAATGACAGTCACTGCACACATAATGACAGTCACTGCACACATAATGACAGTTACTACAAACAATGGCAGTCACTGCACTCATAATGACAGTCACAGCACATATAATGACAGTTACTACAAAAAATGGCAGTCACTGCACACATAATGACAGTTACTACAAACAATGGCAGTCACTGCACACATAATGACAGTTACTACAAACAATGGCAGTCACTGCACACATAATGACAGTTACTACAAACAATGACAGTCACTGCACACATAATGACAGTTACTACAAACAATGGCGGTCACTGCATACATAATGACAGTTATTACAAACAATGGCGGTCACTACAAACATAATGTCAGTCACTGTCAATAGTGTTTTTTACACTAAAGTATATTAATAAATATACTGTTCCATACAAATATTAAAGGAATATCATCTCCAATATGGTTAGGAACATTAGATGTGACCTGATGACTTCACTACCGCAAATGAAAGTATTCAGACTAAATAAAATTTTTAGCAAACCGGTAATATGGACAGCTATTTTAAATTATTTACGTGTTGTTGAAAACCCTTAGACTATCAATATTATATTTCGTCTTCGCAAAACAGTGCAAAACTAGGAATTAAAATGACTTAAATAATTAACTGTCTTACAAAATATTACTGGAAGTCGGTGAAAGCTAAAGGTACTTTCATCAGTGGTGAGAGTCTCACAAAGAAACATTTCCTACAATCTGCAATACTTGCAAAAACCAATCCTCAAGACCCTAGCACACTGTGGACCTACCAAATGTTCCCTATTTGTTGCTCATCGATTGCCCAGCCTGCCTCTATATTGAGTGTTTACTCGAGCTGTTAGGGCCTTTGCGTGCCAGATTTTTGGCTTTTCTGAGCATAAATTCTTGAGTTTTGTAGGTATAAATTCTTGAGTTTTGTAGGTTGTAGGCATAAATTTTTGAGTTCTGTTAGCATATATTCTTGAAATTTTGGAGCACAAATTATTGTATTGTATGGGCATAAATTCTTGCATTTTGAGGACTTGAACTCTTAGATTTTGCTGTCATAAATTCTTGTGCTTGTGGGCACAAATTTTGTTTTGCAAGAATGTATGCTTGCGTCTTAGGGGCATAAATTTTCTGTTGCAGACATAAATGCTCTAGTATTGTGGGCATAAATTTCGAACTTACATAAATTTATAGCTCTAGGGCTTGTGGGCCCTAGAGTCTTTGGTTCTTTGTGGACGCAAATATCAATGCGATTGATGAAATGAATAAGAATAGGGTGCAAGTATTGCTGGACTCGTACAGCCTTAACTGACGTGTTGAAAATCATGAACAGACAGGAGTGTCTGTTTTTATCCTAGGCTTCTGTAGACATGAATTTGTTAAATTTTGAGTGCATCAAATTGTAAGCTTTTGTGGACATAAATTTTTTGGTTCGTAATTTTCGAGTTGCCGACCTTGTATATGCAATTTGAATTTAGCCGGAATTATATACCTAGCGCTTCACCATCTTCCGGACCTTGGTTTTTGTCAACATGAGTGGGTGAACTTGTGATGTTGGTTGAACGTTCAAAATTATTTTGTAGAAAGGAATGCACGAATCGTTTATTAAATAGCGTTGTTTGGAGGCTAATCATAAACCAAGTCACAAAAATAAATTTCCAGCTGACAGCTGTTAATGAGTGTTGTTTTTTATTACCTAAAAAGTATAAATGACAGAATCGTCCTTTAGTGATACTCTCTCAATTCATCGTTGTGACCCTGTTGATGCGATGGTTACAATTGAATACATAACACAAAAACACTTGGGTTAACGGCTTTGTTGTGTGCTGCTTTCCTAAAATTATGCAACATTTATACCCACACCCTAACGATATTTAAAAAATGGCGTTGATGGGAGATTTTTTACTGGATAGTGCATACATAATGCACTATCATAGTGAAGTGCATAGTGTTTAATGCACATGGATAGTGAATTTTTCGTAGATCTAACGAGCAACAAGGAGTTAATACACTCCATGATACACGTTAATACGCCACTCATCATAAAAAGGCGAAATGAAACATCAATGAGGCTTCAGTGACACATATGTATATGCCAGGCTAATATTTTTCGAAATGTTACCCTAAAATTTACTTTCCGGGACAGTACGTTTTAACAATCGTACAATCCAGGAGAGAAGAGACAATTTTAGAGAATTACAACAACAAAGAAAGCCTTCACTGCGCTGCAGGGTCTCAGTTTCCCTTTAGTTCGATGGCTGTGTTCTGTAAACACTAAAAAAGCACCAACACCAGAGAACAATTTTACTGATGAAATTGTTTTTATTGGGTATATCTGAAAACAGTTAAATTCATTGCACGAATAGGAGGTCATGTACCGTGAATCGTAACAGCGTTTTTGAAGATAAAAGGTTCGTGAAAACTCATATTAGGAATTAATTGAAAGCAGTGAATCAATTCATTGTTCAAATAAAATTTGCCCAGACTTAAAATGTAGTTTAAGACAGCTTCAAGGTGCAGTCAATAAACAAGTGACAAGCATGTGCCCTCCCCTCCTCTCTCACCCCCACCACCTGCCTTGCATTCAACAAGCTTAAGCAATCGAGGCAACGAGGTCACTCCACAAAAACTGCTACCTTCAACTAACTTTTTTTAATGTATTTTACACACTTCAAATCAAAGCAAACGTTGACTGCTACGTAATTAAACACGCAATTTATCTGTCATTTCATGGAGGATTTCAACACACAGTCCACGTAACTGCAGGGGTTTTGCACCACGCAATGCTAGTAGGAGCATTCCATAACTAAATTACAGGAACTTCGCAATGGCCTAATGCACCAATTAAGCAAGTGTGGTATTTCATACTCGTGTGCATGTTTTACGAAAACACGCTCCATGGTTCTCTTAGAGTTGTAGAAGACGATGGTTATCTATGTACTTCAAACAGCTGAAAGATGCATATTATCTACAAAAAATTCTTTAGTGTAAATTGCATTGTTCGTTAATTGCATGTTTATCTTGCACCTAATCCCTTCAAAATGCAGCAAGTGTAGACGGCACACAAATGAGCATCTGTTTAATTGTATTTTTTATGGTAGAAAGGTCGAAGACTTCACTCTTTTTCCATTTGTTGAACTCGCATGTTATTCAGATGCTTTTCTACATGCGTTCTAGTGAGTCTTTTTTCAGTTATATCTTGCCTACTGTTCAAAGCTTTATGTTTTTCAAATTATTGCATAAAACAAGCAAGCTTATAGTGCGTGATAAACTTTTTGTCGTATAGTTTCTCTCTTCGTATCCCTCAAAATTATTTATTCCAAAAAATACTGCTGAGGCGGACATAGACGAGCCGTCAAGTTGGCAACTTTCTTCGCTCACTTTAAATTCTTTCAAATCTTCTTACTTGGAAGGCAATTTTAGTAATCCACAACTTTCTCATCATCTCTGGATTTATTTATTATGCTTGCAAAGTCAGGGAAAATTTACCAAAGTTTAAGAACAGAATAGTTCTTATAATATGATAACAGTTTTAAGGTTGTGCACTGTGAAAGACTGATGCGAGGCTTAGATGTGGACGGTATTATTTTTACGTCATTAAATTTAAATGTGAAGCCCATTGCCTTCCACTGAAGAAAGTGAAGGTCAAAAGAGACATTTTTGACAGCAAAATTATTTTACTGTGTTCAAGTTTATGAAAAACAAGGCATATATATTGTCAGTTTTACTACAGACGTTCCGTTGAGTTTCAACAAAGCTCAAATAATTTTTTTATCCGAAGCTTTAAGCAGAATAATTCCTCCCGTAAAGTATTCGGTACATTAATGGACCGATATTAAAGTAAATTATAGTTTGTTAGCGCATCGTGACTACTAATGAGGTTTAGAGCAAGAATATAGATCTCGCTTTAAATTTTAAACATAGAATAGATGATGATGGACCAACTTTCGCAAGTTTGCTTCATAAACTGCAAATACAGTCAACCCTCGATAAGACGGACTACTAGGAAGCCACCTGGAAGCCAGGATCACCTTCCGTGTCATCTAACCACGTCCTAACATCATCTTCAGACACTCCTCCTTCGCCTGCCCTTCTAAGGATATCCGGACGACGTCCGTCTTATCCGATATCCGGATTACCGAGGCCCGTCTTATCGAGAGTTGACTGTGCTTCAAATGCCACACCTTTAATTTCACCAGCATGCAAAAAGCATTCCTGTAGTCTATTTTGTCATTTAACGGTTTTTGTGAACTTTTTTTGGTTAGTAAAATGAAACACGGAAAAAAATAATATTTCATAGAGAATAAACGCTGATCTCAGTTGGTCTTCTTAATCATGAAGACGACAAGCCCTACAAGTCTACAGAAGCAGTTCTTGCTCTTAAGTTTCTTTAGGTGCGCCCTTTTCTGGAACATTTTAGTCACAACTTTTTCGAGGGACGATCCCAAGAAGCTGTCCGGAATGAATTAGATGGTACTCTCTGGAAAAATATAGAGTATCTACAGTACTACACTAAAACTCATTCCCTGCCATAAACCTTAGAGAATTTTTAAGGAACACTAAGTACCAAATAGTTCTTTCTCTAAATAAAAATGCAAGCTAGATGGTGCTTTCTCTATCGTTTTTCTGTTTAACTTTTTGCAAATGCACAATTTTTGAACGTCTAAATTATCAACCATTCGTCTGTTGCTTAATAATTCAACGTTGCTGGTACTGAATTAGTCAATTCTATTTCCAGCAAGATATCGTGCATCGCGAGCCTGCTTTAGAAATCATTGATAGTGAATATTAATTA